>JAGVVM010008308.1:0-21505 GCA_019149425.1 Psidium friedrichsthalianum | reverse complement strand
AAAACCGCTGGCTTGAAGAAATTCATCACAAAGCCTTGGAGCTTCTTGCTTCGGATCGATCAATTGATTTGCACAGGGACAGTGGAGCGATCGCTAAGCAAAGGAACCATGTCTCACCAGAAGTCCAAACATCTCGAAGGGGCGGCTTCCATGTCATTAAGAGATCATTGGGTAGAGGCAACATTGTCGACAGAAATCGCCTCCGTGGAATAATATAACGGATCCCTTTACTAAGCGTTACCCCAGGGCTGTATAAAAGAAATAAATTAGTAAAATGGGTTTACGATATGCACATGGTTGGCTTTAGTGCAATAGGTGCTATAATAGTAGGCCCGAAAGCAACCATGTAATAGTTTACATGTATGCATAAATATTGTACTATCGATATTATATAAATGCAAGAACTTGTTTATTCATCTTGTCCTTTTATTTTTAGTGAATAAAGTCCATTAGATCAGTAGAACTGATACCTATTCTTGAGGCGTCAAGATTATGTTTAGAAGTGTCATAGTCGGTCTCTGTCTTCAAATTGGTTCGGTCGAATAGATCTGGAATTGGGCATTCCCAACGAGCCGGTTTGGAGACTAGTGTATTTCGCAACCTCGCTATTGAGCATGTGGATACCCAATAGGAATGATGAGTCACAAGTCATTGGACGTTAGACTTTTAAGCTGGATCACAGATGTTCTGATTGAAACAGTTTGATCGAATCCACGAAATGACGAAAGAGCGATTGACTAACATGGAGGCTTCGGGCTTGGTCAATATCTCAATCGCTCTTGGCTTTGGTGTGTTAATAGTACTTAGATGCTGGCTTGTATATTGAAGTGATGTGTTTCACAGAGTACGATATTGGCTAATCTTGATTCGCTCTGTGCATGATTGGTCACGGGGCACCCGTACATCTGAAGTCGTCACAGGCTGTGTGGCAACAGTTGGTCTGTCTCCTTATTAGATGAGGTTGATGTCCTATTCAATTTATGCGTGACGATACATTAAAAAGTCCTTGCCCAGGTAGAAGTCGAGAGGAGTTTCGCCAAATACACTTCATATAGATTTATGCATATGATCGAATCTGTGGGTTTTAACTCACATATCCATGGGCCCTCATTCGATCGAGATATGGTAAGATAGAAGGACTTAATATCACCAAACCAAGGCCACACCAATTTACTTTGTCCTCTTACTTCATTATGACTGGGTAACCGAATATGTTGCTAGACGTCACTCACAATTTTGTGGATCTAAGGAATGATTTGGACGATCAATTCCTTGAGGAATCTTATTGCCAGTTCAAGGGTGAACCTAGAATTGTCACAACGTCTTAACTGACATTTAGCGACGCCCAAACGAAGATGGGATCGCAAGAATGCGATAGGACTATTTGGATAGTAAAAGGAGTTTAAACGGATTGGATTCATTTCCTTTTCTAAAGCTCACTAAAGGCGAAATGATGACACAGGCATGACATCATGATGTCATGGATGATGTAATGAATACAATCATGGCTGCATCATCATTGCATAAGAATTTTTACCCAAAGAAGGATAAGAAAGGTTATCCTTTAAAAAGTCAAAGTAGGATAGGATTTTTATCCGTTTGACAAAGACGTTTGGCACGATCAAATGACATGATTTGATCGAAACTTGAAGGGCATCAAGTCTAGAATGCTAGAGCCCGTAAATGAGGATTGCAATCCAACAATTGCATTTAGCTGCCAAATTTGGTGCCACGACAGCCGATAGGGCTGGTCAAAGGCAGCAAATAGCCGCCTTTGACACCACCCTTGGCGGGGCCTCGTGACTGGACAAAGTCGACAACTTGCCACCTTTGACCATCACCTAGCTAGCTACGTGGGCCAGCTGGCAGCCCACATGACGGCCTCTCCAAAGGTCGCCACGTGAGGCAGTTTGAGGAGCGATATAAACCGCCCCTCCCCCCTCATTCTCTCACCTCCTAAACCTCTATATAGAGGTGTAGGGGCCTAAGGTTAAAAAGGTTAGAAACCTGAGAGAGTCACATATACACGTGCTAGACGTCGCGAGAAGTGAGCTCAAGAATCAATCATTTTGGACACACAAATGTTGTTTTCCGTTGGTAAAAAACGAAAATTCAGATCGAGATACCGCTAGGATCACTAAATAATCTGAGAGCCGTTTCTCCAAATCTCCATCTTTTAAGTCTCACAAGTGTCGGGTATGTCTGAACTAGAGGCCGACATCTCTTGGGCTCGACGACAAAGAAGCAAAGCCAAATTTAACCTCTGTCATTTAAGTACATTTCTAAACTTACTCAGAAAGTGCGATTTTTATTAAGTATATAAGGACTTCTAAGACGCTCTAAATATTTTTTGAATTTATTTCTTCCGCTGTTGGTTTAACATGTTTCATGTGTGTGACGAGCACCCGAGACTGCTAGAAAACAACAAGAGCCTCCCCTTTTGTCCTCTTGTACTTAGCGTGAATGGACGACTTATGTGTTGAAAGCAATGGGGAGACGCGGCTGGTGCTTCCGATTGGTGTCGCTCGCGATGAAAACCTTCTATGGGCTATGGCTCCACGGAAGTTATCGTTGATAAAGGCTCTGCTCAGGTCGCGCGCCCCAGATGCTTGCTGGATGTGGGAGATCTGAACGTTTTTGGGAATTCGACTGGATCGTCGTTGGGCTGAAATGGTTGAACAGTGGTGCAGAGTAGCTCAGCTCATTTCAGACGAGTGTGGCCACCCGATCGATGAAGAGAAGATCACCCTCTCGGAGTCTGAGCATGCTCGCCATTCTGGACGATTCTTTGGAAAAGAATCATGAAAGACTTGACTCCTCTTTTCTCTCTTATCGTGCCCACTAAAAATTGGTCTCCCCTCTTCTTTGCATGTCCCAACAGTAATCTATATCGATCTGGGATCGAAGAAGGGCGGATAGCGTCGTATATCAACATCCATCCCCACCTTTTTTGCTAGTGGCAAACAAGCCCACTTTTTCTTTCTTTAAAGTAGAGGGATCCTTCCCCTCTCTTTCTTTTGCTCATTCCTTTTTTTTTTTTGTGGTCCTCAATAGCCGTGTATCTCATGAGCTGGCCTCCTGGTTGGATACAATCGGTGTCGATGCTGAATGAAAATCTCAAGGTATCTCGGATAGTGTAGGCGCTTCTCGGTTGTCATGGCAGCAATGGTTGGTGATGCTTGAGCATCAAACTCCTTACACAGTGAATCCTTATTCACAAACACCACTAAGTCTTCTTCTGCTCCCTTTCTCTATCAATGTGCTTTCTCCTTTTGGCATTACATGCATCTCTCAATCTGGCCATACATCAATTCTTTGGCCTCTCGAACAATTCCATAGAGAAAGCTCTTCCCCCTCATGTACATATATGGCCACCCTTAATTTGTAGTATGTTCTATCAAAGTGTCCTTCAAGTGAATCTCTAGCAAGCTGAGGATGAGCAAAAAGAGAGGCGAAACCGTAGCTTGTTAGTGGGGCTAAAAAAATTCAGGAAAGAACTCCAACAGATAAAGAAATAGAAAAGGCCAAGACACTCCTTCACTGTGCACAATGTCTACTTCTTCTTGCTCATTCCTCCATTAATGGCCTCCACACTTTTCTTTTCCTTTTGGGCTCACCGATCTATCCACCATGTCCCTTCCTCCTCATGTAAACCTAGTCAGATCTCAAAAAAAATATGGGGAGCATTGACTGGTCGTACAAGTCTATTCTTATGAATATCCTTGTCGGAGTTGTTAGGGATCAGGGGATCGGAGTGGCTTCCGTGAAAAGATTCCTAGTTAGCGAAGTCTCAATAAGAGGAGAGGATGTCGTCAGAGGCGAAATTGAAGCTTTTGGAGTCGGAATTGAACTGGCCCGATGACCCAGTCGCCATTTTTCGACGTGATCATGAGAGGCAATGGGGGCTTTCAGGGTTTTCATCTCCCTTTTCTTGGTTCTGTTGCAGGGAATGAAACATTTAAGCATTTCCGCTGCCAATTCAATTTGAAATGTGAATCCGTGCACTCTAAAAAGTCAAAATTAGCTATGTACAAACTATATATAGAATAATTTAGTTATTTTTGTAAGTACTAAAGTTGATCTCTAATTTTTTATGAAATAAATGATTAAATGAGAAATCAAAATTTAGGTGTCAACAAGGTGTTCGATAGTTTCAGCCAGTTGATTACAGAAGGGGCAAAGGGCATCCTCAATGATTTTTTGGTTAGTCAGATTTTCTTTGGTGGGGATAAAGTTTTAGCAGAGCCTGTAGGGAAAAATCTTAACTTTGGGAGGGACTTGAAGGTGCCAGATGCAGTTCCACAGTTTACGTGAAGGTATAGAGGAGGTAGATGCTTGATTTGTGCAATGCTAGTTATCTTTTCTCCGCAAGATATTATAGGTACTTTTCATCGAGAAGGCTACTAATTAAGTAGCAATCCACACTAGCTTGTCTTTCTCAGAGTGAGAGCTTAGCAGGATTGCTAGAATCTCGTTAACTAGTTAGCCAAATGCATTTATTTGTCTGCCAGAAATTTCTTATTGGGAAATATAGGCCTTTAAATAGATTGCCCACAGTGAACCCTGGTGTTGACCTAAGCGTCACGCATGTTTACGCAACATAGCTCTATTGAAAGAAATAAGATCTCTGAACCTCATACCTCATTCATCTTTCTTGCATTTGAAAACCTCCCATTTTCTCCAGTGTAGTCCTACTTTTTGAGTCATAGTTTTTCCACCAGAAGAAAGCAGTCCTCCTTTCAATGGATTTGCGTATCGATACGGGAATCCCAAAGTTGGACATAACATATTGGGGAGGGCTTGGACCACTGATTTGATCATAATTTCCTTTCCAAGCTTTGATATTAAACTTTATTTCCACCCCTCTAATTTCAAGTCAACCCTTCCTAGCAACCAGGCAAATGTCTCTTTCTTGGAGCTTCCCCAGTCAGAGGGGATTCTCATGTATTTTCCTATTTTTTCCATCACCAAAATTGTTAATTCCGCAACCAAGTTCCTCTTCAGATTCTAAGGATAGTTTGCGTTGAAAAAGATCCCTGACTTGTTTAAGTTAATGGCCTACCTAGAGGAATAGCAGTAATGATTCACTATCATCTTTAGGTTTTGGAACTCAATGACACTTCCTTTCAAGAAAAATATAGAGTCTTCCACAAACAAGAGGTGTGATAGGGTTGGACAACGTCTATTAAGCTTAATCACTACTACGGTTCCCTCATTTATTGCTTTCCTTATCAACACTAAGAGGGAGTTTGCCCAAATAATAAAGAGGAAAGGAGATATGGGATCCCCTTGCCGGATCTTGTAGGTTTGAAAAAGGGGAGAGGATCACCGTCGAGTTTTATACTCAATGAGGCTAACGTAACACATGCCAAACCCTATCTACCCAGAATTCGTGCATGCTAAAAAAAGTCAAAATGAGCTAGGTGCAAACTATATGCAGAATGATTTAGTTATTTTTGTAGGGACTAAAGTTAGTCTTTAATTTTTTTTATGAAATAAATGATTAAATGAGAAATCAAAATTTAGGTGTCAACAGCTGCATCTCTTTGAGTGAAGGCTCATAGAGGTTTCGCTCAAAGACCAAATTGAACCTAAATTTTGATAATGCAGATGATGAATGAATTTTTTGGTGGGGTTTTTTAATCCTATTTTCTATGCAAACGAAATGATGCATGATATGCAAAAGTGTAGATAATAACGAACGCATGTCAATGCTTTTCACTTCCTGCGAAGTGATAGCCTTGTATACGAATTGCATATAAAGGTCCCAAATTGAGAAATACTTTATAATGCTATAAATTCCTTTGATCACCACCCTTCTAATCCACCCGAAGTGAGGTTCTCAAAGTACTGAGTAGCCTGTTTGTTACCTGTAGTTTCCTACAAATGTGAAACAGCGCATGATATGATTTGAAACAAATAAAAGAAATGATTGAAAGGGGCATGTTACCTATACCACTGGGCAATCGTGCAAAGGACCATGCCACATAATCCACTTGGTGAACATGAAAAGGGTCATGCCACGTAATTCACTTGGTGAACACAAAAAAGGGTTGTGACATCTAATCCATTCGATGAATATGAAGGAGGTTGTGACACCTAATTCACTCAGTGAATATAAAATATGAAGATCATGCCGCCTAATCCACTCGACAAACATGAAATAGGTTTGTGATGCCTGAGCAAACAGCAGAAATAAATCCACAGGATGAATATTCGAAAGATACGTGTTACCTATTCCACTTGATAAACACGAAATGAAAAACAATATCACTTGTTTCCATTAGTAAATAATAAAGAGATGCATGCTACCTAATCCACTTGATAAACACGAAATGAGAAAAATATCACCTATTCCAAATGGGTGAATATAAAAAGATACATGCTACATATTCCACTCGGTAAACACGTAATGAGAAATAATATGACCTGCTTCATGATAAGTGTAACACATGTGCATAGATAAAGAAAACAGAATTCATGAATCTATCTGCATTGCCAAATTTCACTGAGAAATTCATCAATAAGGAAACCTATTTAATCCTTTTGATAAATCCGATCAACATTCAGTGAGAAACTTTCAGTTAGAAAGGACTTTCACTCCCTCTCATGAAAAGGTTCTTTAAAACCCGACCGCTGATATGGGTGTGAGAATTACTCAAAACTATCACTATCATGCTTGACAAGGGTCCAAACATTCTCGCAATTAGTATGATCAGACTAATCTGAGAGGTCTTCGTAAGGACCAAAATGTAGGCTTGGTCAAAGGCTTATCAAAGGGGACTCATTAGAGTCATTTGGCTTTGAAATGGAAGATATCATCAGTTGCATCGGGTTTACAAGTCAGAAACCTTGTGACATGAGATAAAATAATCTTGCTCACATTTCTTCAAGCGATACTTATAAACATTCAAAATCCCACATTAATTCAAGTGCCCTAAATCCAAAGAGGCTTTGGATGGGCTGTAACGTAGGTTCAGGTAGACTTAAAAATGAAAGGTCTATTCATAACAAAAGGATACATCATGAATGGATCAGTGATCATCTATCTTTGACACTTTTGTCGTTGATCTTTGCTTTTGGTAATTTTAGAAGTTCCTTCTGAAGATTTGCCAAATATTTTTTTCTTTTGAGGAGCACATCAATTTTTGCTAAAGCATTTCTCTCTCCTCTTTGATTTTTTTTTTCTTCTCTTGATTAAGAGAAATCTTTTTTGAAAGGGAGATTTTGCCCCCCTTTTAGAGAGAGACAGAAAGAGAGAAAAAAAAAGCCCCACTTGATAGATATTTCTTGTGCACTTTCCTTAAAGATTTTTCTTCTTAGAGTTCTCTTGCTCTAAGTCGTTTCAAATCTTCATTATTCATTCTTTTTTTTTTTGTGGATGTTTTTCACCTTTCATCATGGGATGATCACCAAGTAAGTTTTTAAGAAATGAATCTTCCACTCAAATGAGGTAAGCGAGGGATTAAATTATGTAGGGATATGGAAAAAATGTTCTTCATCATGTCTAAGGTACTTGACTTAACACAAAATTCACATGCAATAAATATGTTTGAAGATTGATGCAAGTGAAAGCAAGAAAATTCTTACCATCTTGAGTCTCTTTTGGGAATTTGTCCCAATGTGGGGTTGTTCCTAACAGGGATAGAAAATGAATTCTCCGTTCAAAAGGGTTAACCAAAAGGCAACCTATAGTATTTATGATAGAGGAAATGAATGCCTCTCATCATTCTGGTCGTCATACTTTTCGCGAGATAACTTATTATCTTGTAAGTACAAAATTTTCCACTCAACTCACTGGGGTTTGATATAGAGGACGTGTATAGAGATGGCTTGCCTTTCATTATCCTGACGTTCCTCATTCAATACTTCAATAGGAAAGAGTTCTGATCAAGCAATCTATTTCATTATATCAAAATGATCATATTAAATAAGGAACATTAGGACAATGAAAGGTAAAACATATATAAAATTTTGCAATATATGCGTACCTTTTAAGCATGCAAAATGTAGTAATGACTTACGTAGCTTCATGAAAGACTCATGCATATTCTTAAGAAATTAACTATACAAGCATGTTTAGATTTGCAAAAAAATCCCAGGAATGGGGACTGTAGATTGCCTGTGAATATGCAAATGATTTAGCAAGTTTGAGAACTTAATTCTTGGATTGAGAAAGACTTGTTCCCGACTTTTGCCCCTGCATAAGAAAAAGCATATGTGAATGAGTTGAATGAAAACTTGAAACATTCCAGCTTGTTTAATAACAATAACGATCATGGTCGATTGGATGCCCCTCTTAGACTCTTCATCTAAGCTCATTGGACGATTCTTCAGGTTACTATAAACCTCAATCAATTCTTCCTAACTATTCATAGATTTATCATTTTACTCATTTTTTAAATGTAAACTCCTCCTGTCAAAAAGGAAAGAGCACACGTTAGTCATAAAATTCAAAAGGATAAATTGGAATCGATACCCAGTTACCCTTCACTTTGAACTCGCCATATTGATGATTTGCATTTTCCTTTTACCAGCTTCACCGTTTGATTTCGCTCGAGCGTGTATTCTTATCTTCTTTCGAGTTACTTAGGCCCATTGTCATCTCCTATGACATTAGACCCGTGGGACCGTAAGCATTCATGGGGGCATCCTTTCAATTTAAGGGCAAATTTTCGGATAATATAGTCTTGTCATGTTGCATCGGATAAACTCCAGTTTACGAAGCCCCTGAGGTAGGTGACAATCTTCTATCGAGAATGAGATAGACTTAACTCATAATTGAAATAATTAAGGGTGAATCAGAACGATACAAAGTTACCCTTCTTTGAACTTGCCTGGGCTTTTCACTCACAATTTCCTTGTTTGAAGCTATTCATCCAGTGGCAATGTCCACGAATTGATTGGCTCCAAATTTTGTTTAACAAGAGAACCTGGCATTTGGGTATGATCGTGCTCTCAAGATAGTTTACAAACTCCTGAGAATGGAAGGGATTCAATTTAGAATAGGAGAATTGAGAGTAGATCAAAAAGATGCAGAATTACCCTTTGACCTTGCGCAGACTTTTTACTAGCAATTTCTTTATTGGAGGCTATTCAACACTTTGTTTTAATTAATTTGCCCCTGGTTTGGTTTAGTAAAGGATCCAAGCATTTGATAGGAGAAAGTAAAATCACTACTTTTTACTTTTAAATTAATTCTAGACATCTAAAAAATAGAAAATATCCCACGCAAGGGAATTTTGCATGAAACTATGCATTCGTTCAGGATTGGTTCTGCCCCTTTTGCAGGCTTTCTAATGATCAGCTAGTTTATTCTGAATCAGGTATGCATCAGCAATGTTGAAGGACCCATGATCACTCGCTTCTAAATACAAGCTCCGTATGAACATTACAACCTCGAAGCTTCATCAACGTCGAACTGGTTGTTCATGGCGGTAAGCTCATCGTCAATGCCACTTGATTCGTGGTGATATATCCCCTTTTTCTCGAAAGGCATTAATAAACACCCCATAGGATCGGTCTTCTCGTACATTTCTCTAACAAAACTTGATTCTACTAGGAACTGACCTAACTCACCTCTCAAAAGAGCATTTCGTTGAAGGTGATGAGGCTACCACAGTTAGGGCAGGTGGCAGTGTCAAAAGCTTCCCTATACCTCATGCTCTCTGCTCGGATTTTTTCATTTTCAGCTCTTAGAAACTCAATTTCACGGCGTTCATGTCGAGTCTTCACTCAAGTTCGTCTATTTTGAAATCAAAACTTGACTTGTGAAAGTTACAGCCCTAACTCTTGGCTTAGTTCCTTTCTTTGTTTGTTATCTGGATTAGGGCATTCCGTGAAGAAATCTTCAAGCTTTTGAGTTTGATACTGAGTATGACAATGGTAATGCTTCCTTTGACTGTTGTTATCATCATTATCTTTGTTGACATCTTGGACATCGTTGGCGGAAGGGTCAAGTTCCATGGTCTCAATGCCAAACGTGGTGTGGAACTCTTCATCTCCCATATTCAGGAAGTGACAATAGCTCTCAAATATGTTGGGTTGAGACATTCTTGATTGGTTTCTGATCCCTTAAGGTTTACTACTCTTCTTTGTATTTTCACTCTATCTGAATTTTTCTGAGCAAACACGTATGCTTTAAGGTTCTGCCTTTTGAGCACGGATGAAGATTACCAAGAGAACGCCTCTTTTAAGATTTGGGCATGAATTCAGACATTATATCGCTTCCCCCAAGATTTTTGTTTTTCCAACTTTTTACCATATCTCTCGCTCGATTTGTCTTCTTTCATCTTTTCATAGTGGTAGGACCTCTGTCATTATTTCTCCCGCCTGTCTCAAGTGTTGGTTTTACAGGTGAGCTCTCACTCCTTCTATGAATGAAGACAAATTCTCTTTTCTTTTCTGCTAAAATTTGTCTTGTCTCTCACTCAGGTTATCTTTTTCTTCTTCTTTTTCAAAGTGGTGGTATCTCCTCACACTTTTTCACAAAGATTTCGGATTTACTTGGTTCGAGATTGTAGACTAGCAGTAGGCCCATAATTCGTGGATGGATAGGGGATTTGAGCCAACAGGGGTGACACCGAAAGAAAATGGCAAATATGGAAATTTAACCAAACAGAGGATGGCATTGTAAAATCAATATTTAACGTGAAGCGAATTAGCACTTTCGTATTCTCAATTAACCACTCGTCTGCCTTAATTCTCTCTTCTACCATTTCAATAATAATAGCCAATCTTTCCACACACATCTTCTCGGCTGAAGTTATGGTCAAATAGGAGAGACTTTATCACCTTCTTGGCCGAGGATATATTTACATAGTCCATCATCCGGGTGTTAAAGCTGAGATCTTCGGCCTATTCAGGGCTATAAGTGCCTCTTCAATTGAATGCACCAATTTGGAGAGGGAATACAAGGCGTTCCCAACTCTCTTTATCAACTTTCTAGAGACTTATCAGAACACCTACGAAACGGTTACCCTAACTCACATCGTGAAACCCCACTATCAGGACCGGTTTGAATGCTTAGAATTTGCAGAACTTGCGGTTGTCCACCACAAGAAGGCCGTCAAGTCTGCTAATAAACAAGCCTTGCTGTTGGTTCACGAGAGGGAGAAGTTGGTGGAGCGTCTAGCCTTAATTCAGACTTACTTCGAACATGACCCAAGTGACATTGTGATGAAGTTTAGATGTGACTGGCTGGAAGAGAGGCTCGAGGACCTAACGATAGATATAGCTCTCGAGAGAGACTTGATCAAGAATCTGAAATTCGTCGTTGAACATCATGAGGCCAGGGCAGCCAGATAGAAGGAGAAATGCGCTCGCCTATTCTTTAATCTTACGAATCTTAAATCTCGGACCGCTTGGTGTAGGTAGAGTATTAATTGTATGGAGAGTCAGTTGAGCTCTTTTGTGATACTTATTAGGGCTAATTTGATTTTACTTTTCCTCCTCAGTGACTTGTTGTAAGGCTCGTTGATGTAGAGAATGAGAGAAAAGTTTCGTATATTTATGCTTTAATCTTCCCGCCATCTCTTCTTCCATATAGCATGATAGAACGACTTAAGGCACTTCTCATTGACAGGTTGAGGAATGAAATTCAGAATCGGCCTGAGTAAATTTAAGCATAATACTTCTTTACAAAATCAGAGTTGACAGAGCTAGAGAAAATATGACCATCTATCTCAGCTAGGATCAAAGCACCTCCTTGGAGCACCTTCTTCACGACACACGGGCCACCATAATTCGGAGCAAACTTCCCTTCTAGAAGAAGGACTATTGGCAGCAACCTTCGTAGGATAAGGTCATTCACCTGAAAACGTCGGGACTTGACGTTCTTGTTGAAGGACTTAGCAATTCTTTGTTGATAACACTGGCCATGGCATAAAACCTTTAGTCGTTTTTTGTCGATCATATTCAACTGGTCTAACCTCTACTGGGTTGAATCAGCCTCTATTAATTGTGCTTTCGAAAGAATACGTAGTGAAAGTATCTCTACCTCAACTGGTAGAACTGCCTTCATTTGTATACAAGAGAGTATGGAGTCGTTCCTATTGACGTTTGGATAGAAGTTCGATATGCCATGAGCGCAAGAGGTAATCTCTCGTGCCAATCATGATAGTTCTCAGCCGTTTTATCCAAGATCTTCTTGATGTTCTTATTAGCCGCTTCAGACAATGATTATCGAGAACACTAAAGAAGGATTCGAGGGCGACCCCCACTGGCCATGTTAAGACTCACCCGTGACCAGCTGTGTGAATTGTTATACTTATGACCACCCAGTCAGTGTGCCAATAAGTGAACTAGGCCACCTGTTGTGTGTTCCACTTCACTCATGCTTTGTACCTTTCGACGTCCACATGTATGTGTCAATTGCCTGTAGTGTCAGTAGAAATGCCTATGTTTCATGCTCAATAATAGAGCACCAGCTTCCCAGAGTCCTATATAAAAAGTCTAGACCTTACAGTACGCTCTTCACTCGCCACATTTGTGGATCTTATGTATCATAAATCTCTATGAATGTCCATACTTTGTCGTTCAAATCCAAGGAAGCTAAAGGCAGGCTTTGACCAATTTAGCCAGGAAGGCGTTGCAAGATCGGGCTAGCATACTTGCTTCTTGGGTTCTGGCTACACAATCTGTACATTTCTAAAAAAAGTGCAGGAACTCCCCAATCTATTAAGACTGCCCCTATGCCTGATCCGGATAAATTCACCGCCCCATCAAAATACATAGTCCATACGTGCTCATTGATTGACACAATTCTGTCTTCGGGAAGATCGATCTCTTCACTTACCCTAGGGTTATCGGCTAGGACATCGCCAATTACCTATCATTTCGCATTTCTCAAGGTCATTCCTAAAACACAAAGTAAAAAGATCAAAAAGACAAGATAGGGTTAAACCCCATGCTATTTTTTAAAAAAAAAAAAAATTTGAAGTACATTTTTTATTTTGAAGTTTATTTTTATTTTGAGAGACTCAAAAATGAGGAAGCGTAATTAAGCCCCACTCTCAAGATTCTCTATGGATGACATGATTTTTTTCAATTTGTTGGAGATATCACCGGGCCAGTTTGGAATACCCATTATGCCCTCAAAACAAATTAAAGAAAATCTATAATTTCATAGATAAAATCAATTAATTACATCTTATTAAATTGAAGATGCAAATAATCCCCCAAATGGGAAAATTCAATCGTAACAATCAAATTTTATGAATGCAAACTAGACACTAGAAAGCAGGAACTGTTACCCACAAGGGATTGTGTGAAATGAAATTTTAGTGATTTGGGCCTACGCTCACTTCCTTTGAGGGTTCTCTAATAATTGTGTCAACGGTCAAGTTGTCAATTAAATCTGGCATGTTGTTGTCATCAATGAGCATAATTTTACTTCCGCCTAGGGTACCTATGATTTCCTGCAAAAGTAGAGGAAGTAATGTGCATGTGACCCAAGAGAGGTCAGTCCATGACTCGCTTAATTGGTCCAGCTTTATTTTTTCAATTTTATAGAGAAATTAGAGAAAATTTTCTTAAGAAGACATGGGTGAATTTCTCAGAAAGAATTTTCTTACAAATTTTATAACTTGAAAAAAATGTGGTAAAGTCCTTTGACATTTAGTAAATTTTCAGAAGGAATTTCTTCTTTTATCACCATGAATTTTCAAGAGTAAATTTATCAAGAAAATCTTGTATACATTGAAGAAGGAAAGATGTGACAAATTTTTTTTGGTCAACAAAATTTCCCGAAGGGATTTTTCCGCATTCATCTTTTCAGAAATGGCACACCAATTTGATTTTTTATTTTTATTTTCTTTGAAAAATGACCAAATGTTAAGTTCAAAATTTAATTGACACCTAACATGGACCGATAAAAATAAATACAAGATAAAATTAGAGAACTTACTTTACCTTGAAAAAATACAAAGCACATAGACATACACATGAATCATGAGTTTAAATCTTAGTCCTATCTATCCTAAAGGCTCACAAATTGAAGTAAAAGACTTGCGACAAGGCAGCAATCTTGCACACATAATCAAGATTAGTGATGATTCGACAACATAACCAAAATTAACCACGCCTTTCCACTTCGGCTTCTCAAGTTAAAAATTATAACCCTCGCTTCGATAATCATATCGAGCACAAGTTCTAACTTTTGAAAACTCATTTTTGGAAAAAGATTCGGGATTAAGTTTAAACTAACTTTCAATCATGATCTCACGGTGAACGCTAGAACTAATCTTAATATCATCCTAAAACTAGTGGTCCAGGTTCGATCACGAGATGTGTGTGGTGTAGTGCTAAAGCGATTAATCATGTATAATAATTAAATGCAAACACCGCTTCAAACGCACCTAATTAAACAAATAATTCCAAACACTAATCTACACAATAAATGGTTAGTCATCACTCCACCCTTTATAACTCTCATTCTGCAAAACCATTTAATATCTAAAGATTAGCATCCAACCAATTATCAAATCAAATGAATTTCACGAATTTTTTCCTGCATAAATCCTCTTTAATTTTTTTTTTTTGCAAAAAAAATTCATTTTAGTCCCCAGTAGAGTCGCTAAGCTGTCGCGACCCTAAAAAAATTGGGCTTTTCAAATTTTAGGTTATGGATTGCCAAGTTAATATTATATTAATTAACTTAGCTCGAACTCTCCCAAGTTCTACCAAATAATTAATGTAATTGTAATTGTGATCATTTTAAAATTTGGAGTCGCCAATCATTTTGGGTCGCGACAGATAGCACTTAAAGTATTGGGAGGAATACTTTATCTCTACAAAAAAAAAAGTTCGAGGATTTAGCATTAAAAAATTTCGTGAAAATTCATTTGATTTGATAATTTTGGGTGGGAGGCAATCTGATCAGAGTGATTAAATGGTTTTTAAGGCTCGAGAACTAAAATGGATCAACTAGTTAAATGTGATCATTCCTATTTTCTATATTAGTTTTTTCGAATTATTTGTTGTAATTTGGTGCTTTGAAGCGGTTATGAATTTATTATTTTACATTTTTAATACGCTTAGCACTCAGTTGACACATCTCGTGATCGAACCTGGACCACAGTTTTTGATGAATTCAAAAAGACATAGTTTGGTATGTTTTTATATTATATTTTTTATTTTAAAACTTAATTGAATCTTTTCCAAAAATGATTTCAAAAGTTAGACACAGTGCTGACATATGATCGTCGAGGGTTTATAATTTTTAATCGAGAACGCGAAGTGGAAAGGCGTGGTTAATTTTGGTTATGTTTTGTCGAATCATCACAATCTTATTATGTGTGCAAGATTGCTGCCTTGTCGCCAAGTCTTTACTTCAATTTGTGAGCCTTTACGGATAGATAGACTAAAGATTTAAAACTCATGATTCATGGTGTATGTTCTATGTGCTTTGTATTTTTCAAAGTTAAAGTAAGTTCTCTAATTTTTATTTGTATTTATCTTTACTGGTCCATGTTAGGTGTCATTAAATTTGAATCTTTTAACATTTGGTCATTGTTTTTCAAAGAAAATAAAAATAAAAAAATCAAATGGGGGTGCCATTTCTGAAAGATGAATGCGGAAAAATCCTCTTCGGGAAAGTTTTGTTGACCAAACAAAAATTTGGTCACATCTTTCCTTCTTCAATGTATACAGATTTTCTTTATAAATTACTCTGTTGAAAATTCCTGGTGATAAAAGAAGAAATTCCCTCTGAAAAATTTACTAAATGTCAAAGGAATTTACCACATTTTTGGTCTATGTTAAAAATGTTGTGAAGAAAAATCTTTCTGAGAAATGCACCATGTTCTTCTTAAGAAAATTTTCTATAATTTTGCTCTATAAATTGAAAAAAAATAAAGTGGGACCAATTAGCGATGATGACTGTACCTCGCTTGGGTCACTATGCACAGTACTTCCTGCTACTTTGCAGGAAATATTTTGTTTTTGTTTAGGGGGGTACCCTAGCGGGATAGCTAAAATTGATGCTGCAGTGATGACAACAAAACATTGCCAGATTTATTGACAACTTGACCGTTGGGCACAATTATGAGAGAAACCCTCAAAGGAAGTGAGCGTTTAGGCCCAAATCACTAAAAATTTATTTCACCACAATCCCCTGTGGGTAACTAGTTCTTGCCTTCTAGTGGTTAGTTTGCATTCATAAAATTGTGATTGTTGACGATTGAGATTTTACACCATTTGGGGTGATTATTTGCATCTTCAATTTAATAAGAACGTAATTTAAATGTGATTTTTACTATGAAATTATAGTTTTCTATTTGTTTTGGGGCATAAGGGTATTCCAAACTGGCCGGTGATATCTCCAACAAAGTGTTGAAAAAAATTCCTGTATCCATAGAGAAATTGAGAAGTGGGGCTAATACGCTCCTCATTTTTGAGTCTCTCAAATAAAAATAAACTTCAAAATAAAAAAATGTACATGTTCAAAGTTTTGTTTTTTTTAAAATAATAGGCATGGGGGTGTAACCCTATCTTGTTCTTTTGTCTTTTTACTTTGTGTCTTAGGAATGAACGTGAGAAATGCGAAATGAGAGGTATTATTGGGCGATGTCCTGATGCCGATACCCTAGGGTAGCGAGAGATCGATCTTCCGAAGAAGAATTGTGTTCAATCAATGAGCCGTATGGACTATGTTGTTGGATGGGGGCGTGGAATTTATCAGGATAGCAGGCATAGGGGCAGTCTTATAGAGTTGGGGAGTTACCTGCACTTTTTAAGAATGTACAAGATGTGTAGCCAAGAACCCAAGAAGCAAGTATGCTAGCCCTGCGATCTTTGCAACGCCTTCCGGCTTAAATTGGTCAAAAGACTTGCCTTTAGGGCTTCCTTTTTTTCCCTTGGATTTGTCGAACGACAAAATTATGGATCACATCGATAAGAGATTTTATGATACATGTAAGATCAACAAATGTGGCGGAGTGAAGAGAGTACTGTAAGGTCTAGACTTTTATATAGGACACTCTCGGGAAGTGGTGCTCTAGTAATGAGCATGAAACATAGCAATTGGTCACTGACAGCTATAGGCAATGGACACATACATGTGGACGGTGGAAAGTAACAATCGCATGAGTGAAGTGTGATATGGATGATAAAGCAGTGAGGAGGAGGAGAAGAAGGAAAGGAAAAGGTAATAGGACTAACATTGATTGGTCGGCAGTTTTGGAATTGTGGTAGAAGTTTTTGTGACAAACATTAGGATGCCGTACATGTAGGGAGCGAATGTTTGAAGGGAAATCATTTGTCGATTTGCACTCTGTCAGTTCATCTGGCGGTTCTCTGTGAAAAGATTACTTGAGGCCTAGGGGTCCATATCTTGGTCGATCCGATTGACTGGTTGGCACGGACCTCGCCAATGTGGAGGATCACGTACGTGGCCTCGGAAGTTAGCTATGCGACCTCGGATCTCAGTTTGGTTCGAGCATGGGATGGGTAGGAATGCGTTCTGTGAGGCAACTGGTGTGATGTGGAGGCGGCGGGCGGGGTGCCTGCCGTTCGCATTAGAGAGAGAGATTGGA
Source organism: Psidium friedrichsthalianum (assembly GCA_019149425.1). Classification (NCBI taxonomy): domain Eukaryota; kingdom Viridiplantae; phylum Streptophyta; class Magnoliopsida; order Myrtales; family Myrtaceae; genus Psidium; species Psidium friedrichsthalianum. The sequence goes on along the minus strand of JAGVVM010008308.1, from coordinate 3,971 downwards.
GAGGAGTGTGAGGGGAAGGTTACAGGCAGCCACGGGTTAAGTGAGCGTGGGATTGAGCGAGTAGTGTGTCTGGGGCGGCTGGGGTTGGAGCACAGCGGCGGACTAAGTGGGCTATGGAGCGGGACGATCACGATAGTCGGTAGGGGGTGTTTAAGAGGGTGGGGGGACACAAAGGAAGAAGTAGAGTGGTGTAGCGTTGGTGAATAAAGAAGGGAGTGACAATTTTTGGGCTTTATTTTGATTGGGTGTACAATTGCGGGGAGGCCGCGTAGAATGTTTAATCTGGTAACAGGAAGACAAGGTGTGGGTGCCGTGATTAAATGATGGGATGAAAGTCGGAAGATGATTTATTGGAAATTTAGCTGTTAGCGTTGGTTTGTGCTTTTTTGGTGGTGACACAGAGTAAGAACAGAGTGGTATGGAGACGGTTTGTGATGACAAACTTTTTTTCACAAGGGGTGTGGAATGTAACTGAGAGACATAACCCCTACCCGCCCATCCCCATGATGTCACTGTATACATAGATTGGGACAGTGAGTTTGTAGGTCATTGTTGTGGTTAGACAAAAAGCCCAACAACTGTGTGGTGTATCCATAGGAAAAGCATGTTGCCCGTCTGGCGTTTACGAGGGGATTTTGTCAATTGACGTGGAAAAGTCATGAGTAGAGGGTAAATGTGTGTCACAATGGAGCTACAAGAATTTGTGGAGTTTTACTAAGAGATCATAACGGGAGGGTAAATATGGTGCTAAACGCGGGTACAGGTTTGTCGAGTGTTTTGTGTACAAGAAAAGGAAAGGAAAATGTGTTGTTACATGTAGTGGTAGGGGATTGTAGGGATTGTGTTGAGTGGTTATAACCCAAGACGGTGCACAAAGTTTGGTAGGTTGAAGCCGATAATATTAGATTGTGATCTGTGGGAGGGGACAATTTGGGCCATGCTGTTGTTATTTGTTGGCTACATAAGAGTGTTCGAGAAGTGCGGGTGCTAATTTGGTGCCAGTGGTTGGGGTCAGAGTGGTCTTGTTCGTCGAGAAATGTTTGTCACTTCAGGAAAATTTCTTAAACTCAAGCGCATTAGAGCGAGAAACAACAGACCATGCAGCAACACGCGGGCACCACCGCGCCGATCGCGTCCTGAGTTGGCTCTTGGTCGTGATCGGGGCGTTCCGCGTGTTGCATGGATTTAAATTGGGGCGCTCTGCCAACGGGAGTTGATCGCATGACTCGGGGACTAAGGCTTGTCGAGAAAAGTGCACCTTAACTGCCGGTCCACAATCTGATGCCCAGATGAAGTCTCACACACGGAAAGCCGTATCTCCGGGTAATCCCGTTACAAAATTGAATTCATCACAGATGGGTAATCAATAGGATGAATTCACTTGTTTTTATGTAGGGTTGTTGGTACTGTATTGCAAAGGGGAAGTAATTTTAATAATAATGAAGAAATCCTGGATGGAGGGGTGCTTGCACGGTAGGTCAATATATGAAATATAACTATGATGTTGTTTAGTGATTTATGAATGTCTGTTTATTTGGACCAGTTGGTTAATGCCCTGTTGCTGATTCATTTTGTGATAGGAAGCCAAACATAACTGTTGAAGAAGTCAAGTTTATTTTTATGCGGTTAGATGACTTGTCTTGACAGTCTGTGTGTAAGTGCTTGTGCATGTAGTCTGGGCGGTTCAAGTATAGAATTGAGTCAACGAAAATGTGGAAAAGTATGCTGGCATCAGAGATGGTTTCAGTGATTTGGTATTGGATGGGTCTGGATTGTGAGGGGCATTTTGAGGTAAAGATAATACACACAAGAGGAGCTGTCGAACTCGCAGTATGGGACACCACTCGTGAGGGAGCAAGAAAGATGTAAGGGTATATACGGTAGCATCTTGATGGGTGTTATAATTTGAGGGATCCGCGAGAGACAGATGAAAGTAAGATTGCTAGGGTTAAAGGGCAAGAAAAAAAAGCAAGAGAGGATCTCACCTTTCATTGAAAGTTGAGCTGATTTTAAAAAAAATTATATATGCCATATCAATTCTAGTTCAAGCAGGCAGGTGGCTGATTTCCATGCCTGAAATTGAGAATGCGAAAAAGCGATATTGATCGGTGCCAATATTGAAACCGGAGACCTGGACCAAGTCCCTAGGGAATCCGCTGGCTGTGGGTTTTTGGATTGTCACGGTTCAAATTCGAGCAGTCTAGGCAATTTTCGCGGTTCCATCGTACACCTGTAGTTTGCTGTGGTGACAAAGATTGACCACCGTCAGCTGCGACAAAATGGACCTATAAGTGGCATGTTTTTGGGGCAAAATCAGTGTTGTGAGAAGTATTGCATACAAATATCGAGCTGCACGCGTTTTAAACACACTTTGCGAAACAACACCGAAGTCCTACCCTGTGCGATGCCGAGACGACGGGACTTCCGTTCCAGGTTCGAGCTGAGGCAATTCCATAAAACTGAACGAATCGCTTCGTTAGGGAAAAGCTTGTGTGGGGGACTTGGCCTTGTGATACCAGCTTGGTCGGTCCGGCGGCGAGTCGAGCCGCTTGAGCCTATGAAACGACTTCCCGCCGGCTTTCTACAATGGCTAGTGGGTCCTGACTCAGCTTCCGCGCCCGCTAGGGCAGGTTCGTTCGATGGAAGACAATGGTTGAGAATCAGTGGTGGTGTTGAGCTGTCGCCGTTCTCGGCGAAGAGGGTGTCGTGCGGCAGGTGGGTCGGATGCGCCGTCGCTGCAAAGAGGTGGCGAAGGAGGGCAACAAAAGGCAACGGAAGTTCTTCACTTGTGAATACGCGCCATTTGATCCAGCTTTAGTTTAAGGATGATTGATATGCAAATTTTTAGTGTAAGGTAAGGCTATATAAACAATAGTCTGGTTTGGGGCCTAAATTGGTCTGTCAAGTTATTTGAAAGTTTCCCCCGGTCGAATATCCTTTCGGAAAAAGGGTTGATGTATTTTGGGAAATAAAATCGTCTACTACCATGATTCTGAAGGGGAAAGTACCATAAAAAAAAAGTGTCAGTAAAATGTTAGCGATTTATGCTCCGATGTTTGGTTATGAAGATCTTTCAATTGTGTCTAATTTAGTCCTACACCTTTGAGCAATCAGGTTAATTTTAGTCTGTAAATACTTTTCTCAATCATCCATTCAGTCTTCCTAAACTGTTTTGAAATTTTGCCAATTTAGTCTAAATCTTGTGGAAATTTTTTCATTTTATCATTAAACCTATTATTTGAGTATATTAAGTGGAAGACTATAATTGGGTAATTTTGTGGGAAAGGTTTTTAGATATAGTTGGCAGAAAGCATTAAAAAGAGTTAAGAGCAGATTGGCATAGATTAAAAGGTTTAGTATGAGTTGGCACGTTGTCAACGAAATTGTTGCACAATTGAAAGATGTTATGAGCATGGAATTGGTTACAAGTGCAATAGAGTTAAGATTTTGTATTACAATTTTGCCCACCAATTCTAAAATATATGGTGATGGATTTGATGCAATTCTAAACTTTCAATCTTGTTCAATTGAGTCCATCGTTGCACTAAATTCCAATGGTAAATCATACTACAATTTTCACTGATAAGCATTACTAAGTGGCGTTCGGCCAATTAGACTATTGATAAATTGAAACGTGTTATGCCAAAGATTTTCTAAACACAGTTGATCAGAAGGACTACATGAAATTTTCGTGTAAAGATTAGGATGTTTAATTGACAAAATTAAAAAAAGTTTTGGATGAATGGGAGTTTATAGATTAGCTTAGAGTAATGGATAATGTTCCCCTACTTTTTCGCGTGGACCCACCTAAATGAAGGTCAGGGGCCATGGCTCCACACCTCACCTGTTTTCGTTTTGTCTTATATGCTTTGATGATGCTTGGAATGATGTGACTTTGTAAGATGAGGTGTAAATACTTATATTTAAGTATTAGGAGTTCACACGCAAATGACCTGTATATAAAGTATTAA
>JAGVVM010008307.1:0-23266 GCA_019149425.1 Psidium friedrichsthalianum | reverse complement strand
GGCCGCAAATACGGCATACGAACATAAACATATGGGTATGACATGCCGACGTGTTCAGTAACAGATATATCACAAAAACAGTCAAAGAAATCTATGATTTTAAAAGCAAGTTTGATAATATAATGTAATGAAAAGATGCAATATAAAAAGCAGTAAATAAAAATAAGCATTAAAATTCCTTGAAGCGGAAAGAGGGAATGAGTTAACGACTTCTGTGCAATTTTATGACTTCCAGCAGGTGGCTCGGCTTACCAATTTTGGGGTTTGATAATGTGGAAATCAAAATACAAAAGGTGAAATATAGGAGATCTTTATATCACCAAATAAGAGGTAGAGCTTACCACAATTTGGGGTTCGGATCAATGAAAAGATACAATATAAAAAGCAGTAAATAAATATAAGTATTAAAATTTCTAAAGTCGGAAAGAGGGAGTGAGTTAACGACTTCTGTGCAGTATTATGACCTTCAGCAGGTGGTTCGGCCTATCGATTTTGAGGTTTGATAATGTGGAAATAAAAATATAAAAGATGGAATACAAGAAATCTTTACACCACCAAGTAGGAGGCAGAGCCTATCGCAATCTGGGGTTCGAATCTTTTAAGCGAAAAATATAGAAAATTGCAATACGAATACGACATGTGGATATAAAGACATACGAATACGACATGGTATAATCGAAATTTAAATCAATCCATTTAGGCAACGAAATTCTCGAAGATTTTAATGGTTAGAATCGTTACCTGATCTGACGGATTTGATTGTCGAATTCGGATCCCTTATCATCTTGTGGATCAAGATTGCAGCTTAAACGACGGGGATGAACTCATGACTTGTGTTGATCGATAGAGAAATTGGTGATGGTAACATCTAGTTTTGGACTCCCACCATCTTCAAGATTCTCTTTGGAAAAGAATTCTTTCTCTCTTTTTTGATTTTTTCTTTCTCTCCAATTTTTCTTCAATCTTCCAAAATCCTCTTAAACATCCAAAATTTTCTCTAAAAAAAAAAAAAATTCTTCTCTTCCAAGTTCCATTCTTCCTCCTTTATAGTCCACTCATCTATCTCCTATTCTAATTTCTTCACTAACTCTTCTTCATCTCCATCTTCCATTCTCTGTTCCCATCTTATTTTCTCCATCTATTATTCTCTTCCCTTCTCTATTCCTATCTTATTTTCTCCATCTATTCTTCTCCATCGTCCCTTCTCCATCAACTCTTCTAATTTCTCTACTAACTTACCTCTTAGTTATTGCAAATAGTCCCTCAAATTTTAAATATTTGCATTCTAATTCTTAAAGTCTTAAGTATTTGCAATTCAGTCCTTGAGAATATATTTCTTTAAATCTAAGCCTTCATAAAATTTTCAACACATTTCCCCCATGCTTAGTCCAATCGCCCATCAATTTAAGCTCATATCCTCTGCCGCAAATAGAATGAGATGCATGAATAAATATGAAAAATAATTTAATTATTTTTGGCAAGAACTAAAAATAGTTATATTTTTTTTTATGAAAAATGATTAAAAAAGTTAGTCAAAATTTATGTGTCAACAGATGCTTCCTTACATGATCACCAACCACAACAAATGCTTAGATGTTGACATGTTTTAAACATATTGGGCTCTCATGTCAACAACATCGTATGGGCCTTTCTTCTACTAAGTGTTGCGACTCACAAATCGGGCTAATGGATTACCATGGCCCCTTTCAATAAAATACAAAGGCATTTGTGCAGGCCCTTTTAGGCCCATACCAAATCGCAATGGCATGATATTTATTAAAACGATATCGACCTTAGTATGATTGGGTGACATGTACATCGTATTCATGCCAATACAGAGCCTTTGGCGTGGGCCCTCCTAAGTCCATACTAAATCGTAATGGCAGATCTTTATTAAAATGGTATCAACCTTAGTGTGGTCGGGTAACATATGCAATGTGTGCATGCCAATAGAATTGCCACCAATCTAATTTTGGAGGGTAGATTGAAAACCCTATCAAGCGGTTGAAAAAATCTGTTCAGTTTTGTGGAACCAGAGAATTTGGATTCAAGGACTTAGTTATGCCAATGTTTATATTGACGTCTTTTCGATATCTAAGTTGAACAATTGTTCTAACTATGATTTTCGTGCAGATGACTTAGGATGGTAAAAGCTCTAAGATGTAAGAATTTCATGCAGACGAGAGTCTCTAACCTAACAATCACAATCAGTACAAAGAAGTGCGCAAATGAAGGAAATCAGGAACATGCTAATAAAATACATCAAATCCCAACATGCCATCCCTTGTGAAACCCTAACAAGGCTTAGAGAATGTTTTGTTAATGTTGGAAAAGATTCTGAGAAATTTGGGACAAAATTTTCAGAGGGGCAAGACAGTCATTTTAGAGAGGGTTCGGGAACCAAAATCAACAAAAATAGGCCAAACCAGTTGAATGTGGTCATTTCCCATTTATTGTGATATATGAAAATTTTTCTGGATTTTTCTATTTTTTAGAATTTTTTTATAGATTTTATATGTTTTTATAGATTTTTCTATTGTTTTCTGATTATTATTTTTTCTGAATTTTTTTATTATTTTTTTGGACCGGGTTGACCTTCCTCCTCCTCTTCCACCTACAGCCCCTTCCCTTCTATGGGCTTTTCTTCTTTTATCAATGCCCGTTCTCCTACTGGGGCCTGACAACCTTCGACCTCCACCACAAGCGCACCGCACACCATTGTCTTGCATAGTAGTTACCAGAATCCTCTTACTTTCCATCTTGAGTATATAAAACAATCCCAAGAGAAACAAAATCCCCAAAAAACAAGGCCTAATTGTACACATGACAAAAGAAAAAGTCTTTTCGTTACAATGAATTTCAATATCAGCACCACTTTTGAAAGTTATCAAATAAGTACCTACATCCTAGCCCAATGCCACCGACCGTTTACAGTGAAGATTAGTCTACTTATGTAAGTGGTACTCGTGGCAACCTTCCAGCCGCCCAACAACTATGACGCTAATTTTCTTGTCTTTCCTGAATGCTAAAGGAGGGGAAAAAAAAATTGGGTCCCAGCAGACACTGCAAATATATAATCACCACTACTAGATGATTACAGAGAGATGAGAGATGGACTACACTGCAGGTCGCCGGAGCTTGGAGGGATGGGTTCGCCATCGTTCGACCCCTCGGCGGCTATGAGCATCGGTTTTGCGCGAAAGTCAAGATCTTGATAGAAAAAGTGGGACCAGTAGTGAGCTCGGTTTGGGATTTGGATCAATCTGAGTGTTTCATGACTGGGTAGAGCGCCACTTGGTCGTCCGCCGTCGCTGCTCCTTGCCGGCTGAGTTTAGGCGGAGCTACTGACGGCGGGGCGAAAACAAGGAAGAGGAAAATCGAAGAAGAGAGAGAACGAGGGAAAGTGAAAGGGATAAAAACCAAGAATTGGCAACCTTTGTTTCGTCCTTTTCATTAATTCTTTGCTTTTTATCTTATTTTGTATATTTAATGACGCATTTAATTCGGCTTTTAGGTAACATTTACTATCGAGCTTGTGATAATAAAAAGACTTATGCAATAGCGGCTCATAAACGTGATCCTGGCACACCACGTTTGAGTCCATGATCACGTGGTAATCCCTCCCCCGGAGCCCTGACGTCCTTTGTGGGAGTAGGCGCCGAGCGCAACTACGACCGCTATCCCAACGAGGCCGGTGCTGGAATCGAGCTGAGGACGATGAGCCACTGATGGCGAGGGCAGCGGCAGTCGGTGTTGATTGGGGAGAGGGGGATTGCTGCGGGATCAGAAAGGTGGTAGTAATGGAGGTAGAGGAGAGTGGCTGCGGCAGGCCGGAGCTAGGAGGAGAGTTCTTGGGAATTAAACTAGCGAGTCAGTAATGGCGTTGTTGGTCAGACGTGGTGATGCTCCACTTGGTTTAATGTAGTGGGCTTGCCTTCTTTTTCTTCTTTGTTTGTCATTGCCATTACTCTTGTCTTGAGAATCGCCAAAAGAAGGGTTTTTGCTGGACACAACCAGAATAGAGAAAAGTAAGAAGAAGAAGGAGTGAGACTTGCAATGAAAGAAAAGGAATAAACCAAATAAAAGTCGACCCTATAAACTAATTAGGATCTTGCAAATTAAATTAATGCGAAAAGCTAAAAAATAAATAAAGAAGGAACGATAAAGAATACCAAATATCCATAAGAGAGGCAACAATAATAATTCATTATAAATGGAGAATTGGAGTTACAATCACTTATGCACTCGAGTGTTTCCCGCACCTAAATTAAGCCAAAAGCAAACTCACAAGTATTATTTTACAATCTCTCACAGAGAATTCACTTTGAAAAACTTGCAAAGAGAAAATCCGATACTCTTCTTGTTTGCTCTGCGAACGGCCGAAGCGAGAACATCCTTTGCATTCTTTTTTTTCTTTCGTTCCATGCACTGTTCTCGTGCCACTCGTGGTGCCCTCTCTGTTCGTGCAGCAGCTTCCTGTAGCCTCTGTGAAACTCTTCAATCTGCGTCGTTTGCCTTCGGTGCACGACTAGAGTTGACAGTATAAAACCGCACACCACTCCAACCCTACATTCCTTTTTGTGCGGGTAAATATCTCTCTACATTATTATGTGGGCCCTAAGAAAGTCAAAGGTTTGGAAATCTTTGACCACAATAACAGAAGAGATGCCTTGGATGATAATCTTCTACGGAAACAAATCTTCGTGTGAATTTATCTGGTCTTCAAGAACAAGAAAATTCCAATCCAATATTTGTTTCCTTTTCAAATATATTAAATTTAGCAAATTGATCTACATCCTTCAGGTTTCGTATATAGGCTTGAACTCGAGATATAATATTAAAAGACCCACAAAGGGATATAATGATCAAAATATTATGGCATGGAGTGTATTAGTGAAAAAGAGAGTGGAAGAAGTATGACCCTATATGATTTTTCAATAACATTTAGTTAATCACGTAATGTGCTTTTTTTTTTTATAGTTTATTTTGTTTTTCTGAAGAGATAAAGGCAACTACCATAACAATCGGAAAAACAGCATATTTTTAGTGCCAAATTTCTTAAAAATAATTTGACATAATTTTAATAAGTGATTAATTTAATAATTTTGACAACTTAGTTTTCCAAAGATTTAACATGACATTGCTTTATTGATTTAATCACACAGATAATTTTTATGAAAGATTATTTAGTGCCAAAACTTTTTAAGGATTCATTTGGTTGGAAGAAAACTCCATTATAAAAAATATATGTTTTTTTAATCATTTTTCAGGAAAATGGTTAGTTTTCCTATGTTTGGTGGTATGTGATTGGAAAGTTTTTCAATGTTTGGATTTCAATTTCACGAATTCATCAAAGGAAAAAATTATTATTTAAAAAATAAATAATTTGTTCTTTCCTTTCTTCCCCTTCTTTCACGGCCAATGGTCGGCCATGACGACGGGGGGTGATTGGCCATAGTCGAGGACAAGCTCGACCTTGCCAGATTCTAGCGAGCTTGTTGACTCGGGCAAGCTTGTCCTCACCTATGGATGATTGCTAGCATCGCCATGGCCAGCCACTAGTCGAGGGAGATGCAAAAATAACAAAAGGAAATAAAATTAAAATAACCAAAATAGAAAAATGAAAATAAAGAGATAACTATGAATATGTTTAAAAAAAAACAAGAGGAGCAATTCCAGAAAGTGTTTTCACCTCTTTGATTTAGGAATTCACTTTCCTAATTTTGTGCATTAATTTTCCATTGACTAATTCATTTTTGGCAAACTAAACGAATGAAAGTCTGAAAAACTAATTCCTAAAAAACAATTACACTCAAACAAACGCACTCTAAAAGAGAAAAATTGTTATTTCAATCCTACATCTATTGCCCGGATTTCAATCTTGTCCTAAATCCTTAGATTGATCCAATGTAGTTCTAGAAATTTGAGTAAAAATGCAATCTAGTCCTCCCACCCAAATCTCACCTGAAATTATTGATGTGACAATTCAGTCATTGCCAAACATCCTACATGCCACAATTCGATAACTAACCTAGACAATTTAAACAAAACGATGCTATTTTGCTTAATTTTCTAAATATATTGTTTCACATTATATTATAATCTACTTCATCCCAAGTTATTTCGTGTGCAGTTCTTAGACGGTCAATTTCACCTGTCACTCGAAGTTCAGTTTGCATGTGAAAGCGGACTTTAATATATGCATACTACATAATTTGTTTATGTTGGTTCAATGCAAATTATATTCATGTAGTTTCCGTTCATCTATTAGTTTATGTTTTTGAACTTAAAATGATCTTTGGTTATGTTGGAGTGCATGGGGCTTACTGTGGACACCCATGTAGGGAACTACATCCCATGCCTACCATTAGTAACTGCTAAGTAGTTATCCACGTTCAGTTTTTGTTTTGAAAAGATACATTCTTTTCTTTTGAGAGAAAGATATCTTATATTTATCTCAAAAGAAAAGAATGTATCTTTTCAAAACAAAAACTGAACGTGGATAACTACTTAGCAGTTACTAATGGTAGGCATGGGATGTAGTTCCCTACATGGGTGTCCACAGTAAGCCCCATGCACTCCAACATAACCAAAGATCATTTTAAGTTCAAAAACATAAACTAATAGATGAACGGAAACTACATGAATATAATTTGCATTGAACCAACATAAACAAATTATGTAGTATGCATATATTAAAGTCCGCTTTCACATGCAAACTGAACTTCGAGTGACAGGTGAAATTGACCGTCTAAGAACTGCACACGAAATAACTTGGGATGAAGTAGATTATAATATAATGTGAAACAATATATTTAGAAAATTAAGCAAAATAGCATCGTTTTGTTTAAAATTGTCTAGGTTAGTTATCGAATTGTGGCATGTAGGATGTTTGGCAATGACTGAATTGTCACATCAATAATTTCAGGTGAGATTTGGGTGGGAGGACTAGATTGCATTTTTACTCAAATTTCTAGAACTACATTGGATCAATCTAAGGATTTAGGACAAGATTGAAATCCGGGCAATAGATGTAGGATTGAAATAACAATTTTTCTCTTTTAGAGTGCGTTTGTTTGAGTGTAATTGTTTTTTAGGAATTAGTTTTTCAGACTTTCATTCGTTTAGTTTGCCAAAAATGAATTAGTCAATGGAAAATTAATGCACAAAATTAGGAAAGTGAATTCCTAAATCAAAGAGGTGAAAACACTTTCTGGAATTGCTCCTCTTGTTTTTTTTTAAACATATTCATAGTTATCTCTTTATTTTCATTTTTTCTATTTTGGTTATTTTAATTTTATTTCCTTTTGTTATTTTTGCATCTCCCTCGACTAGTGGCTGGCCATGGCGATGCTAGCAATCATCCATAGGTGAGGACAAGCTTGCCCGAGTCAACAAGCTCGCTAGAATCTGGCAAGGTCGAGCTTGTCCTCGACTATGGCCAATCACCCCCCGTCGTCATGGCCGACCATTGGCCGTGAAAGAAGGGGAAGAAAGGAAAGAACAAATTATTTATTTTTTAAATAATAATTTTTTCCTTTGATGAATTCGTGAAATTGAAATCCAAACATTGAAAAACTTTCCAATCACATACCACCAAACATAGGAAAACTAACCATTTTCCTGAAAAATGATTAAAAAAACATATATTTTTTATAATGGAGTTTCTTCCAACCAAATGAATCCTTAAAAAGTTTTGGCACTAAAATAATCTTTCATAAAAATTATCTGTGTGATTAAATCAATAAAGCAATGTCATGTTAAATCTTTGGAAAACTAAGTTGTCAAAATTATTAAATTAATCACTTATTAAAATTATGTCAAATTATTTTTAAGAAATTTGGCACTAAAAATATGCTGTTTTTCCGATTGTTATGGTAGTTGCCTTTATCTCTTCAGAAAAACAAAATAAACTATAAAAAAAAAAAGCACATTACGTGATTAACTAAATGTTATTGAAAAATCATATAGGGTCATACTTCTTCCACTCTCTTTTTCACTAATACACTCCATGCCATAATATTTTGATCATTATATCCCTTTGTGGGTCTTTTAATATTATATCTCGAGTTCAAGCCTATATACGAAACCTGAAGGATGTAGATCAATTTGCTAAATTTAATATATTTGAAAAGGAAACAAATATTGGATTGGAATTTTCTTGTTCTTGAAGACCAGATAAATTCACACGAAGATTTGTTTCCGTAGAAGATTATCATCCAAGGCATCTCTTCTGTTATTGTGGTCAAAGATTTCCAAACCTTTGACTTTCTTAGGGCCCACATAATAATGTAGAGAGATATTTACCCGCACAAAAAGGAATGTAGGGTTGGAGTGGTGTGCGGTTTTATACTGTCAACTCTAGTCGTGCACCGAAGGCAAACGACGCAGATTGAAGAGTTTCACAGAGGCTACAGGAAGCTGCTGCACGAACAGAGAGGGCACCACGAGTGGCACGAGAACAGTGCATGGAACGAAAGAAAAAAAAGAATGCAAAGGATGTTCTCGCTTCGGCCGTTCGCAGAGCAAACAAGAAGAGTATCGGATTTTCTCTTTGCAAGTTTTTCAAAGTGAATTCTCTGTGAGAGATTGTAAAATAATACTTGTGAGTTTGCTTTTGGCTTAATTTAGGTGCGGGAAACACTCGAGTGCATAAGTGATTGTAACTCCAATTCTCCATTTATAATGAATTATTATTGTTGCCTCTCTTATGGATATTTGGTATTCTTTATCGTTCCTTTTTATTTATTTTTTTAGCTTTTCGCATTAATTTAATTTGCAAGATCCTAATTAGTTTATAGGGTCGACTTTTATTTGGTTTATTCCTTTTCTTTCATTGCAAGTCTCACTCCTTCTTCTTCTTACTTTTCTCTATTCTGGTTGTGTCCAGCAAAAACCCTTCTTTTGGCGATTCTCAAGACAAGAGTAATGGCAATGACAAACAAAGAAGAAAAAGAAGGCAAGCCCACTACATTAAACCAAGTGGAGCATCACCACGTCTGACCAACAACGCCATTACTGACTCGCTAGTTTAATTCCCAAGAACTCTCCTCCTAGCTCCGGCCTGCCGCAGCCACTCTCCTCTACCTCCATTACTACCACCTTTCTGATCCCGCAGCAATCCCCCTCTCCCCAATCAACACCGACTGCCGCTGCCCTCGCCATCAGTGGCTCATCGTCCTCAAGCTCGATTCCAGCACCGGCCTCGTTGGGATAGCGGTCGTAGTTGCGCTCGGCGCCTACTCCCACAAAGGACGTCAGGGCTCCGGGGGAGGGATTACCACGTGATCATGGACTCAAACGTGGTGTGCCAGGATCACGTTTATGAGCCGCTATTGCATAAGTCTTTTTATTATCACAAGCTCGATAGTAAATGTTACCTAAAAGCCGAATTAAATGCGTCATTAAATATACAAAATAAGATAAAAAGCAAAGAATTAATGAAAAGGACGAAACAAAGGTTGCCAATTCTTGGTTACCTTAAACTTTCCCTCGTCTCTCTTCTTCGAAAAAGCTCTTCCTTAAATGCCGTCAGTAGCTCTGCCTAAACTCAGCCGGCAAGGAGCAGCGACGGCGGACGACCAAGTGGCGCTCTACCCAGTCATGAAACACTCAGATTGATCCAAATCCCAAACCGAGCTCGCTACTGATCCCACTTTTTCTCTCAAAATCTTGACTTCCGCGCAAAACCGATGCTCATAGCCGCCGTGGGGGTCGAACGATGGCGAACCCATCCCTCCAAGCTCCGGCGACCTGCAGTGTAGTCCATCTCTCATCTCTCTGTAATCATCTAGTAGTGGTGATTATATATTTGCAGTGTCTGCTGGGACCCAATTTTTTTTTCCCCTCCTTTAGCATTCAGGAAAGACAAGAAAATTAGCGTCATAGGTTGTTGGGCGGCTGGAAGGTTGCCACGAGTACCACTTACATAAGTAGACTAATCTTCACTGTAAACGGTCGGTGGCATTGGGCTAGGATGTAGGTACTTATTTGATAGCTTTCAAAAGTGGTGCTGATATTGAAATTCATTGTAACGAAAAGACTTTTTCTTTTGTCATGTGTACAATTAGGCCTTGTTTTTTGGGTGATTTTGTTTCTCTTGGGATTGTTTTATATACTCAAGATGGAAAGTAAGAGGATTCTGGTAACTACTATGCAAGACAATGGTGTGCGGTGCGCTTGTGGTGGAGGTCGAAGGTTGTCAGGCCCCAGTAGGAGAACGGGCATTGATAAAAGAAGAAAAGCCCATAGAAGGGAAGGGGCTGCAGGGGAAGAGGAGGAGGAAGGTCAACCCGGTCCAAAAAAATAATAAAAAAATTCAGAAAAAATAATAATCAGAAAACAATAGAAAAATCTATAAAAAACATATAAAATCTATAAAAAAAATTCTAAAAAATAGAAAAATCCAGAAAAATTTTCATATATCACAATAAATGGGAAATGACCACATTCAACTGGTTTGGCCTATTTTTGTTGATTTTGGTTCCCGAACCCTCTCTAAAATGACTGTCTTGCCCCTCTGAAAATTTTGTCCCAAATTTCTCAGAATCTTTTCCAAACATTAACAAAACATTCTCTAAGCCTTGTTAGGTTTCACAAGGGATGGCATGTTGGGATTTGATGTATTTTATTAGCATGTTCCTGATTTCCTTCATTTGCGCACTTCTTTGTACTGATTGTGATTGTTAGGTTAGAGACTCTCGTCTGCATGAAATTCTTACATCTTAGAGCTTTTACCATCCTAAGTCATCTGCACGAAAATCATAGTTAGAACAATTGTTCAACTTAGATATCGAAAAGACGTCAATATAAACATTGGCATAACTAAGTCCTTGAATCCAAATTCTCTGGTTCCATAAAACTGAACAGATTTTTTCAACCGCTTGATAGGGTTTTCAATCTACCCTCCAAAATTAGATTGGTGGCAATTCTATTGGCATGCACACATTGCATATGTTACCCGACCACACTAAGGTTGATACCATTTTAATAAAGATCTGCCATTACGATTTAGTATGGACTTAGGAGGGCCCGTGCCAAAGGCTCTGTATTGGCATGAATACGATGTACATGTCACCCAATCATACTAAGGTCGATATCGTTTTAATAAATATCATGCCATTGCGATTTGGTATGGGCCTAAAAGGGCCTGCACAAATGCCTTTGTATTTTATTGAAAGGGGCCATGGTAATCCATTAGCCCGATTTGTGAGTCGCGACACTTAGTAGAAGAAAGGCCCATAGGATGTTGTTGACATGAGAGCCCAATATGTTTAAAACATGTCAACATCTAAGCATTTGTTGTGGTTGGTGATCATGTAAGGAAGCATCTGTTGACACCTAAATTTTGACTAACTTTTTTAATCATTTTTCATAAAAAAAAAATAACTAATTTTAGTTCTTGCCAAAAATAATTAAATTATTTTTCATATTTATTCATGCATCTCATTCTATTTACGGCAGAGGATATGAGCTTAAATTGATGGGCGATTGGACTAAGCATGGGGGAAATGTGTTGAAAATTTTATGAAGGCTTAGATTTAAAGAAATATTTTCTCAAGACTGAATTGCAAATACTTAAGACTTTAAGAATTAGAATGCAAATATTTAAAATTTGAGGGACTATTTTGCAAATAACTAAGAGGTGAGTTAGTAGAGAAATTAGAAGAGTTGATGGAGAAGGGAAGATGGAGAAGAATAGATGGAGAAAATAAGATAGGAATAGAGAAGGAAGATAGAGAAGAATAGATGGAGAAAATAAGATGGGAATAGAGAATGGAAGATGGAGATGAAGAAGAGTTAGTGGAGAAATTAGAATATGAGATAGATGAGTGGACTATAAAAGGAGGAAGAATGGAACTTGGAAGAGAAGAATTTTTTTTTTTAGAGAAAATTTTGGATGTTTGAGAGGATTTTGGAGATTGAAGAAAAATTGGAGAGAAAGAAAAAATCAAAAAAGAGAGAAAGAATTCTTTTTCAAAAGAGAATCTCGAAGATGATGGGAGTTCAAAACTAGGTGTTACCATCACCAATTTCTCTATCGATCAACACAAGTCACGAGTTCGTCCCCGTCGTTTAAGCCGCAATCTTGATCCACAAGATGATACGGGATCCGAATTCGACAATCAAATCCGTCAGATCAGGTAACGATTCTAACCATTAAAATCTTCGAGAATTTCGTTGCCTAAATGATTGATTTAAATTTCGATTATACCATGTCGTATTCGTATGTCTTTGTATCCACATGTCGTATTCGTATTGCAATTTTCTATATTTTTCGCTTAAAAGATCCGAACCCCAGATTGCGATAGGCTCTGCCTCCTACTTGGTGGTGTAAAGATCTCTTGTATTCCATCTTTTATATTTTTATTTCCACATTATCAAACCTCAAAATCGATAGGCCGAGCCACCTGCTGAAGGTCATAATACTGCACAGAAGTCGTTAACTCACTCCCTCTTTCTGACTTTAGGGAATTTTAATGCTTATATTTATTTACTGCTTTTTATATTGTATCTTTTCATTGATCCGAACCCCAAATTGTGGTAAGCTCTACCTCTTATTTGGTGGTATAAAGATCTCATATATTCCACCTTTTGTATTTTGATTTCCACATTATCAAACCCAAAATCGGTAAGCCGAGCCACCTGCTGGAAGTCATAAAACTGCACAGAAGTCGTTAACTCACTTCCTCTTTCCGGCTTCAGGGAATTTTAATGCTTATTTTTATTTACTGCTTTTTATATTGCATCTTTTCATTACATTATATTATCAAACTTGCTTTTGAAATCATAGATTTCTTTGACTGTTTTTGTGATATATCTGTTACTGAACACGTAGGCATGTCATACCGTATGTTTATGTTCGCATGCCGTATTTGCATGTCGTGTCCACATTCGTATGTCATATTCGCATATGCCACGTCATCATGTCATATTTGCCATATCATGGTTGCTACGTCATCTATGCCACGTCATTATTGACATATTTTATGCCATGTCATCTTCACTATATCATTTTGTATCATGTCATTTTTTGCCATGTCATTTCATTTCATGTCATTTGAATTTTTTAGATTTGCATTTAATTTATGCCATTGCATTTTAGAGTAATTTTATGCATTGCATATAGTACATGCATTCATAAAAGAAAAACGAAAACTAATAGAAAAAAATATTTTGTGTGGTACATGCTCCCTAAGCTTACTTGATTTTTGGATATTCAATTAATTATTTGTGCACCCGCATGATAACCTTTATTAGTGACTTAGGTTAAAATCGATTAATGTTGCCTTCTCAAATGATTTTTCATGAAATAAAATGGTACCGAAAAGGCGTTAGAGTAATTTAGCGTAATCAAGTCCCTAGACTTTGAATCTCTAGTTCGTAGAAGTAATTTAGTTCTCCCACTAATTTACTTAGGATTCTAATCGACCTACCAAGAACGATTAGTGGTGACTCTTATTGAAAATCTCCGCATGTTAAATATTGAACCAAAGTTGCGATTCGGTAGGACGAGGGAGAGTCCAAATTAGGTTAGTTAATTTAATTAATATGATAATCTATTAACCTAAAATTTCACAAATTTTTTAGGATCGCGACAGCATGGCGACTCCGCTGGAGAGATAAAATAAATTTTTTCCAAAAAATTTTAAAGAGGACTTAAGCCAAAAAAATTTCATGAAAATTCATTTGGTTTGACAATTGATTGGATTCTAATCTTTAGGTGTTAAATGATTTTGCAAAATATGAGTTATAAGAGGTGGAGTGTTTGACTAACTATTTGGTGTGCAGATTGGTGTTTAAAATTGTTTATTTAATTATGCTTGTTTTGAAGCGGTGTTTGTATTTAATTCTTGTGCATGATTAATCGTTTTAGCACTACACCACACACGTCCCATGGTCGAACCTAGGCCACTAGTTTTAGGATGGTATTGAGATTGGTTCTAGCATTCATCATGAGATCATGGTTGAAAGTTAGTCCAAACTCAATCCCGAATCTTTTTCCAAAAATGAGTTTCAAAAGTTAAAACTCGTGCTCGATAGGATTATCGAAGCGGGGTTATAATTTTTAACTCGAGAAGCCGAAGTGGAAAGGCTCGACTAATCCTAGTTACGTCGTGGGATCATGACTAATCTTGATTATGTGCGCGAGATTGCCGTCTTGTAGCAAGTCTTTCACTTCAATTTGTGAGCCTTTAGGATAGTTAGAATAAGGTTAACTCACGAATCATGTGCATGTTCATGTGATTATTTATTTTCCTATCTCACGGCAAAGTATGCTCCTGAACTTTATCTTATCTTATATTATTTTGGGTCGGTCCATGATGATTAGGTTTGTAGCACATGACTATAGACAATGGGACACACCGATATCCGTTTCGTGTACATTCCAAAGGCCGAGTTAAAGCAGATGTGGGGCCGTTTGAGCATCGGTGCACGGAGCTATGTCCTTAGCCGTATGAGTCATATGTTGCCGCTTCTGGATATCGAATTACAGACTGGGTCATGAAGGCACTCGCACATTTCTGGTGCTTGAATATTGCTACCTTCATCCAAGCAAGCACAAGCTCACTCTGACTTTGGAAGAGTATAGCTTTGCCATTAGAAAACCTTCGGGTATTAATTTAATTCATCCTTGTGTGGAAATGGTTCCAGTTGTCATTTTTGCTGAATTTTTTAATATTAGTAAAAATGAAATGAGAAAAATTTTGAGGGAAAATTGTCATATGTGTCCTTTCTCATTCCTCATTGAACGTTTTTATGAGAGCAATTCATACTTGCAAAGTAGGATTTTTATTCTAACTTTCTTCGAGTTTGTGTTTTTCCACTCCAAAAAAATTTTATTTGTCCATCCATGGCTTGGATAGTTAGGCAAGTTTGTAGTTGAATGAATTTCATTAATGCTATCTTAGCCGAGACTTTTATATCCTTAACTCGTTCTAAGCAAAACATAAGTAAGACATTTCATGCCTCGATTGAACTTTTGCAAATATGATTTTTCTCTCATTATGCTAAGATTGGTTCTCAGATAACTATCCCTAGATAAGTCAAGAGAAAAACCCAATTGCAAAATTTCAAGAGTTGCAAAAAAAAATATTGCTAGATTGTCTTATTCCGAGTGGATTGATTTATTTAAAGATTCGAGTCCCAAGGTTTTTCTATGGCAAGCTATATGGTTTCAAGTCTCTAAGGCTCGTTTGTATCATGGTGAATGGGAACCTATACTTCTTTTGGGTATTACCAGCGTGATACGGTATCATTCTCTCTGTGTGGTACGGTAATATGGAGTTTTACAAGATATTCCACCACCTTTGAGGCCAGACACTTTCCAAGTTGAATTCATTGCAGCCGAGAATTATAGAACCGAGATCAAGCATCTTGACCAAACTTGGCTTAAGTACAAGACTCGCTCACTATTACTACCCAAGGACAAGCTCGAGGGAAAGGAAAGACTTCATCATGTAAAGGCCTGGTATATTAAGCACCATTTAATACCAACTCACATGCTTCCGAAGTTCCGATTGATGATTGTGAAGCCCACCCGTCAAGCCGAAATCGAGACCTATGCAAAGAAAGCGCAAAAGACGAAAAAACAAATGGAGACTTTGGCAAAGGAGAATGTACGACTTTGGAAAGAGTTGGAGGCCTGTTCGTCTATAGATTGCATCGCCACAAAGAAAAGAAAATTAGCTTGATTTGCTATGTTTAGGATTCTTATTACATGTTTAATTGAATTTTTGTGACTTTATGAGCTTTTCTTGTAATAAAGGTTACTATTCAGACTTGACCTTTTGGTATTGCATGATTTTTATTGAATTCTATGATTTTAATTGACCAATAGAGTCTTCACAAAAAACATTCACAAGACCCTAATTCATCACCTCAAAAAAATTTTCGGATAAATTCAATGCATTTTCCATTTATTACTGAATTTAAGGCGAAAGAAAAATTGTCCGGGTCCTAGAATTTTCCCGACTTCACTTTTGTTTCTCCGTCTATCACTAGAAAACGTACTCTTTTGAAAAAAATCAAAACTTGAAAGTTGTAGAATGGGCTTTTAATTAGTGGACTAAAAATTGTTGGGCATTAATTCGCATTTTTGATGACCCATTTATCCTCAAAGTAAAAACCGGAAAAATCAGTTTTCTGAGGAAAATTTTTAGAAAGAATGAAATTTAATGTATGAGCTGACGAAATCTGAATTTACACAAAACAACTTTCATTCATGTTCGCTCCTTGGGAGAAGTTGTTGGACCGACTCGCTCAACAAACGTTATTATCTTTCAGGTAATTCATCACGGATACTCCGCACTCTCATAATACCATTTCAAAATGAGGAAGATTTTGAAGGATCTGAGATCAACGCGATAGTCCAAGAGGCTCTCAGAGCAGATGGATGTAATAAACAAGCGAATTAAGGAATGGTGTCTCAAGCCATAGAAAGAATAGTGGCTGAAAGGTTTATGCTGGTGCAAGTGTTAGAAGCATTAGTGACTAATTTTAATGAGCTATCCCCCGTCTATGCATCATGTCCCAAAAGCCATATCCAACCTCCTAAATACAATCCTGATCAGTAGTCAACTAACAACTCACAAGGCAAGAGAGAACAGATGTATTTTTTGTTTACCTACCTCACTCCTAGGACATGTCCTCACAAGTCTTGCCTGTTTTTGAGAAGATGAGCATTGACGACTAAGCCATTGTGACCAAATTATGCATTTTTGAAGGTACGATCATCGAAAAAGTGTGATTATCATCGTGGGTGAACCTAGGCATGACACATAACTGACTGCTACGTACTTAAAAACGTATTTAAGATTTACTTGAACCTGATACATTTTCATTTCAAAACAACAGTCAACTCGAAATGTTCAAAATAATCCATTGGGCCTAATCATTCAGGTAAAGATTAATGCTGTTTTTTACTCAGAAGTTAGGCAGACGATTGGTTTCAAAGGTTTGGGTTGTTAATATTTTCGCTGCTTTAGTTCGAGTAGGATATTATTAGACTAGAGAGGTAGTGCTGTTGGGCCAACTAAAAAGAGAAAGTTTTCATTTTTGGTGGTGTATTCTCTCCCCCATTTTGTTCCTCATTCTTAGTTTGAATCCTTTGTTGGGCATTGGCACGAAAGTAAATTTATCTATCAAAGGAAATGTTTAATTCAGAAAAAAAAGTATCAACAAAGTCTTAAATTTATTTACAAAGTCTTGTACCCAATTCAATCATAAACATTTAATTTCCAATTTAGTTCTAAACTTTCGACAATTGCCCAATGTAGTACATTTAGCCAACTTTGGCCAAAAATTGTAATGTTCGACTCAACTGATCTACGTGGCACAGTCGGCGCTGAATTGATGATTTTTAATGATATTTTAATAATTTTTTGTAATTTTCTATTTTTTCTTTATTTTTTTGTTATTTTTATTTGTGGTCCATGAAGCCCCTGTGGTCCCCTCGTGAGGCAATGGTAGCCTTGTTGGCCTCGAGCGAGGTGGCCCTCGCCGGTGGC
This sequence comes from Psidium friedrichsthalianum, assembly GCA_019149425.1. Classification (NCBI taxonomy): domain Eukaryota; kingdom Viridiplantae; phylum Streptophyta; class Magnoliopsida; order Myrtales; family Myrtaceae; genus Psidium; species Psidium friedrichsthalianum. The sequence goes on along the minus strand of JAGVVM010008307.1, from coordinate 5,756 downwards.
CATCGACGGTCGCTGGCAACCCTGGCAGGCCAAAATGAAAGGGAAAAAAAGAGAATAAAGAAAAGATAATACAATTCAACTTTTTTTTCTAGTGTAAACAAGTCTCTATATCCATAATATCTTTGTTCACAAAATTAAAATAATGGGTTTCTAATCAATCCATAATAATTACTCTTATTTAATAAATTGCACGTTTAATTGATTAAATTAAAATCTCAAAATAGCGATTGGCATGGGTTTAGGAGAGTCTGTGCTAAGTGTTTGTTTAATAATTAATTAGTTTGTCCTTGGGGATTCTCCTCTGGGAAGGTGCGACAATTACCTCCTTTGGTGCATTGTCGAAAAAGTGCTTAACCATGAAGATCTTGTTTTGGCTCATTCTCACGCAGAATATTCTTCTTGTGTATTTCTAGGATATCGTAACACTTCCTTGCTCTTACTAAATCTTTACTTTCAAGTCTCATCTCGTATGAGGATTTGTGGAAAATCAAGACTACTATGGCCGGTGCATGTGACCCAATGACCGATTTTGGCATAGTCAGGTGGATGTATATCCATAATATTCTCAAAGTAGAACGAAATCAAAACCCTTTATCAACCCAAGCCTAAGATATCAATCTCTATTCCGTTTGGATTTAATCGACGTGTTTAGTGCAGAGATAAGATCTTCTCTTGTCCAAAAGCTATTGAATACAAGATTTAACACATTGATTCATAAGAAAAGATAGCATTTTTTTGGCTACAACGATATGCAATTACATGGTTTCAGCCTATCGTTGGGTTGAAATTTTCTGAAACTGGACGAGCCGATCAACTTTATTTTTTTAAACTGCTCTAACAAAGATCAACATCGAGGGCCAAAACTTATATCGGGTTACGATCAACTAACTCCTTCCATAGGAATAAAAAGAAAAACTTAACTTAGAATCAATGAACTTAGTAGATATTAATTGGAAGGAATTTCCCTTCTTTAATTTTTACGCTATCGTTTTACCTTTCCGGAAGATGAAGAAAGAGATTTCATCTTAAGGAAGAGATAGACGTATAGAAGAACACACACTAGAAAAATGCCACTATCTGATGCACAGCTGCTTCGCACCCCTTTCTACTACACGAAAGTTGGAGAGGCTTCAAGATCAAATCACATAGAGAGAAGAAAGAAAAAGAGAACAAAAAGATGCACGAACAAAAAAACATGAACAAAAAAAAAATCCCTGCCATTATTCAATGCACAGAAAATGCCATTATCTTCTGACCCTTTGCACCCTTTTCTACTACACGAAAGTTGGGAGAAGAGCAGCTTCATGATCAAATCAACACGAAAGAAACATTGAACAAGCTTATTAAACGGAGATACTTAGCTTTTCGACTTTTCATAACTTGTTTGCTTATACGTACCCATTGAATTTTCTCATGTTTCATCCAAAGTGAAATATGACGACTCCCATAGTTGGTGCAATTGTAAGGGATTCCAATTCAAGATTCGGGTGTCACTAATTCACATCTTACCAATAACGTGCAAAACTATAGTTTACATCAAGGCCACTTACACAGGTCAAAAGCTTGTACTTGATTGATTCATAGGCTTGTAGGGTGCTTTATGGAGCTCTAGGCAGACGGGCTTGGCCGCTTGTGTCCTTACCATATAACAAAAAGTGAAACAAGACCTATTAATTAGCTGTCTCTAAATATGTGCACGTATTTGTTTGGATAAAAATTGATTTCGTGAGAATCAAGACAAATTAAGACAACTTGCATTTGGCATCATAGAGTGAGAAGAACAAAAGATCATGTTGCCCCTCAAGTTATTCACGATACAAAGCTTATCAAAAACGCTTCACATGCCTAATAGATTATTGTTGTAATTCACGATACAAAGCTTATAAAAAACGCTTCACTTTATGATCATCTCTTCTACTTAATCTTCTTTGAATTGATAATCCTCATACGTAATTCTACAGTCTTGAAGCTGAACTTGAGCCCCGACGCTAAAGTGAGAATTCTTTAGTATCAGTTGCTTGGCGTCATCTAAGCATTTGTAGCAATCCGGAGGTGTAACCCATTGCATGCTCCATGACCGTAGCAGGAATCAGTCAAGAACTCATGCATCTGACTATAATAATTGAAGCTGGAGTCCGATATATGGTCCTCTATATCTTGAAGGAGATCATTGACCAAATCATTGTACGACCAGCTTGTCAAAGTGTTTCCATTGCAGACTTTATATACGAATGTCTCATCTGGATCACCTTCTAGGACGTTGCACAACAAAGGACAACTAATATAGCGGCAGTTTTGTGGAATGAAGCCATGTGTCTCATATCTCCTTTTCTTGATTCTACTCATCCTATATTGCTCCTTATATAAGGGCTTCGTCCAAGAAAATTAATGCTTGGTCATAGGCTTTTCCACTCTTTTCCATGGATTTTCTTCCTTTGATTCCTTGGCTCAGCAATGTTATATCTGGAATTTATCAACACTCAAGAATGTAAAAGACGGTAAAGTTCCTGCTCTAGCAGTAATTTAAAATCGTTCTCATAAAAATGAGGAAGTTGTCACCGTCTTATTGAGCATGGGAATCTTTTATGCCGGCCCTCTTATCACATTTTGTTTGGTTGTTGGACTTTTTTTAATCAGCCCCTTCCAAAGATACTCCTATACTTATCGCTTCGCCCTAGTTTGAGTGTTCCATGTACAAGGCTCGATTCTTCTTCTTCTTCTTCTTCTTCTTTTCTTTTACTTTTTTTTTTTTAAAAAAAATTCATTTTAGAAAGTAATTCTCGAGATGAATAATTTCACACTATGTATCCAATAACCTTCTCGCTGCCACATCACTACTGAGGATACAGTTGAAGAAGAATTGCACATATACAACCGATATTGATTATAAATTTTTTCGAACCACATTTTTTGACTAATATTGCTCACACAGAATATACTTCTTCTTTTTTTTTTTTTTGCTCGAACACAGAGTACACTTAGCAACGTAACAATGTATAACTACAAATATCTATAGTTTAATTCATATTCAAGTATCCATTTCCGCAGGAGGAGTAATTCAATCAAACACAAGAAGCAAAGATTGGAAAGATACTTATTCACTTTGTAGGGAGCATTATAGAGAAATGATAGGTAATGGCTACGTTTGATCCAGCTTTGGAAATGGATTTGGGGGAAATGCAACCGACTCTAGCCTGAATTGCTTTGGAGAAGTGCAAATGGCGTTTGGTGAAAAAATCCTTTGAAAGACAACTTTGGATTAAGTAGTGTTTGGAAAAATGTTTTTTGCAAAAGCCTTGGCTGCATTATTGCTTATTCATAAAAAAAATTTATCAAAAAAATCAAACCCTTCTCTAGCTCTGGTGAAGAGCTCAAGCCACCGGTGAGCCAGATCTGGCGCCAACAGTAGTCGGTTGAGGTCACCCAACCTTGAGAGACCCTCGGCGAGGACTGCTTGAGGTCACTAGATCCCTGACAATGGTTGCTCAGGTTGCACGACCCAGGTGCAACCTCAAATGGCCCTTGTTGGGATTGTGCAACCCAAGGCGATGGGGTTGGAGCTTGCGGGACTTGGCAGTCATCGCCTTGGTCGCACGACCCAAGGCAACAAGACTTGAGGTCGTGTGACCAAGTGGCTATCACCTGGGGTTTCTGGCCACCTTAGGCGATGGTCACTTGTGGTCGTGGGCCTTGCTAACCCCTCGATGGACCTTTGCTGGCCAAATTTGGCTTCGTCAGCCTTCGCTTAAACAGATGAACAATAGACTAGGGATTTACTTTTTAAAAGGGTAAAATTGGATTTTTAGTAAGATTGAGAGAAATTAGAGGAAACTAAGTAATTTTTATTAATGATGCCTTCAACATCTCGAAAATGATTAAAGCTCAATGCTAGTCCCCCATCATTGAGTTTTCAGCCTCATCAAGGTCAGCTTTCGTCCTAAAAGCCCTTTGAAATGGTTGCCAATTGCTCAAAAATTTCCCCAATGGTCTTTCAAAATGCCGGACCAAATGTTTTAGTAAAACTTTAAGATCTCCTCAATTACATGAATACTTCATCTCTTCAAATAAATGATACTTTCTTAATATTAGATTCATGACATTTGCTCTCAATAATTTTTTTCAATCTAACCTTCCACAAGGGTGGTAATCCACACTCAAGGGAAGTCCCACTTAGTAATAAAAAGAAAATAAGACTATTAGCAAAAGAAGAATGATCAAACCAACTATGATTTAGTTGGTTATCTTTGATGTAGTAAAGGAACTTACAAGGTAATGTGATCCGAAGGTGATACGATGATGACTTGATGTCATCCTCACCTTCCTCCTTAGTCTATCTAGGGTTTCTTCGTTTGGTCCTCCTCCAAGGCCTATTAAAGTTTTCTTCAACCTGCTTATGGCTAGGTTGACAGTTTCAGGTCAAATAGGAAGAAAAGGGGAATTCATTGCTGAGGTTGCCTAGAGAATCCATTTCTTACTCCTTTATTAAGATGCTTAAGGGGTCTTATGAGGTAATGGAAAGAATACACCGTGATATAAAAAAAGGGTTAGCTTGCACAATGATTAAAAAAACATTGGATAGTTCCCGGTTTTTCAATGTATGCATAAAAACGAATTGTTTGCAAACTGACATGAGAGTAGAGCATGGAAAAAAAAAAAAAAAAAAAAACAAAACTGAAAAAAAAAAAAAAGAAAGAAAAAAAAAAAAAAAAAGAAAAGAAAAGTAAAAAAACAAAGAGAAAAAAAACAAAAAAAAAAAGAGAAAAAAAAAAAAAAAAAAAATAAAATAAAGGAAAAAAAAAAAAAAAATTTAACATAAAAGAAAAAAAAAAAAAAAAAAAAAGAAATACATCAAAAAGAGAAAAAAAAAAAAAAAAAAAAAAAAAATAGAAAGAAACAAAGAAAAAAAGAAAAAAAAAAAAAAAAAAAAAAAAAAAAAAAAAAAAAAAAAGAGAAAAAAAAAAAAAAAAAAAAAAAAAGAAACAAAAAACAAAAACACAAAAAAAAAAAAAAAAATAGTGCTAAATAATGCATGTTCTGCAAAAAAAATAAAAAAAAAAAAAAAAACAAAAAAAAAAAAAAAACAAAAAACAAAAAAAAAAAAAAAAAAAAACTAAACAACAAAAAAAAAAAAAAAAACAAAAAAACAAAGTGTAAAGGGAAACTAATAATACCCACACCTCCCCATAACTTCCGACGTCGATATATACCCCTCCCACCTAATGGCGATTGATATCTCATCAACCATTGAGACTATTTCTTCTCCTACCCCCATGCCCAACGCCTCATATCCCCCCAGTTACCATCTTCCACACATGTTAACCGAGTCCTACACACGTCCCCAACGTCTTCGCAACAGTTTTTGTCGGGAAATGTCTTGCTGTGTCTTGCTTTCATTTCGCTTATATATCCATCAATATATCTCCCCAGCTGGTGCGAGGTCAGGTAGTTTATCAAATGGTGTCTCGTTCTTAACCTTGCTTTCTATTCTTCTTGCTGTCCTCGCAAGACAACAAACGACTAAACGGCTATATAGCTTTAATACAAGGCCCTGTGTCTGCGTTCCACACCCGGTTCCTCCCTCCCCTTTTACTACATTCTTACCCCATAAACTACTGCACATTGAGTACTAGTAACAGACAATTTTCAGATAAAAATCTCACTCTACTCTCTATCATTCGTGCAATTATCAACCCCTCCTTTTTTGTATAACTACTAAGGTACTAAGGTCTATTTGGTAAATAGATTCAAATTTACAA
>JAGVVM010008306.1:0-20799 GCA_019149425.1 Psidium friedrichsthalianum | reverse complement strand
AGGATTCTCGCATTTAGATGGATAATATGTTTTCTAGCTGTCACGCGTACCCTGAGGTCTTGCTGATACTAAACTTGAACAAACTAGTTGTTATGCACACTTTAAAACATGCTAATTATCTTTAGGAGGGCATAAGCTACCAAACCCCCCACTATGTTTAATAGTGACGACATTAGCTTTAAAGAACTTTTTTTTGGGAGGCAAAAATTCCAAATGTATCTATGTTTGAAACATTTACCCTTCATCATTGTGGACCATTAAAAATTGCCTACATTGGATGTCCGAAAAGCAAATGTACTGACAAACTCCCCACATGGTTTAAGTGCAACCAAAACGACGTTATATTTTTGGTTGAAAAATCATGTGATGGAACATTGATTGAGGGTACAATATTTCATATAAAAGTGCAAGTTTGGAATCTTTTTATATTACAAGAAAAATTTTAGGGTAAATGTTTTATATAGGCGCATGCTTTTGGGATTTTGATGTTACATATAATATATATACACACCACTAGTGGGCATAGTTTAGGATTTTTTTGTTGGCTTTTTTTCTTATTTTTATCATTGTGACTTTTCGGCCTGCTCTCACCAATCTGTTAGCCCGCTTGGTGCCATCAAACCGAGTTTTGTATACTTTCAATGTCTTTCGAAATATACGTAAAAATAGACTAGATTTTTTTTACCTTCTGTCTATGCTACGTATATAAAGAAATCTCCTATTTTCACGGATCACAATCCTCATTTATTTCCGATTATATCGCAGTCGCTCCATTAGTAGTATTTTATAAAAGAATTATTAATGGGCCAACAATGCGTAAATTACTAAAATTCTAATTTAATGTGCTCTAAGTGTATTTCAATTTCAAATATGGAATCGTTTTCACCTTATAGAGCAATCTTATCTAGGAAAGTTCAAATCCTTAAGGGCAATGTTTTTCCTCCTTTCAACATCTTAGAAAGCTTATTTATTAAGGCTCCTTTGTTTAACAGAAAATGAATAATCTTAAAAAAAAAGGTACTGTAAAAAATATAGCTTGGAAGGATTACTTTTCAAGGACAAAATTTCATTATGGCGATAATAATTTATGTCTACACATATATAAATATTTTTTGGTTCAGCCATTTTTGTAAGCAGATTATAAGTTGATATTTAATATATATATAGATAATATATATTTTTTCTTAGATAAGTTTAATTTTTCATAAAATATACGCACGCATTAAGTAACATGACACAGTTCCAATACGTAAGTCGTTGAAAATAAGTGGAAGCCGATGAGTTGAATGATTGATTTTTTTTAAGCATCCCATAAGTGTTGTTCTTAGCATATTACCTAGGAAGATGGTGAATACGTGATTTCGCAAAAACTTTATAAAATCAATTTGGAGTTTAAACAAAAAATAAGTTGAGAACCAGATTCAGAACAAATTAAGCGTTTGAACTTCACATATGACCTAGATTTAACCCGAAAATGAGATCTGTGTGCAATATACTATCCAAGATAATAACAATTGAGAATATAGTTACTAGAGACAATTGCACACGAGTTGTAGTGATTCTAACTTAGATGTAACCTATGTTTACTCAAGTGCCTATGTTTACTAATCTTCTATGGCTAGATCTACTAGCTGGATTTCACTTGTGAATCATCAAGTGGTTACAAATGAAGATAGAGTTCTAAGAGGATAGATCACAACTATCCTCACAGAACACTCTCTTTCAACGCGTCTTAAAATTACAACTTTAAGCTCATGAGACAAGTGTGTAGAATTGAAGCTCTCTTTGAACTTGAAAATTTCGACTCTTGATCTCTCTCTTCTCTTTAGCACCATGGTCTCCTTTTATCCTTTGGCCCTTCCAAACTTAGTGGTTAACAATCTTTAAATCACTTTCCAATCAACCCTTGTTGACACTTGATTTTTGGCCAATTTGGTTTTAGAAAATTTCTAGAAAATCTATAAAAATTCAAAAAATTAGAAATCAGCTTTGGGGACCTTGCTTAGTCTCGGATCCAATTTTGAGCAAAAATAATTTTTCATATTTTCTGTATTTTTTGGCATTTTATTTTCAAAAATTCATAAAAAAATCAATAAAAAATGAAAAAAATTACAAAAATCACTTTGGAAGCCCTAGCCTAGCCTAGGAACCAATTTTGAACAAAAAATAATTTTTCTTATTTTTTATATTTTTAATATTTTTCAGAAATAGAAAAATACAAAAAAATCAATAAAAATAGCATCCGTGGCCACAAATACAAAAAAAAAAATAGCCCATATTTTTCTTTCATTTTTTCTCTTCATTTTGGCCAAATAATTTTGAAAAAATTAATCTGGAAATGGGGTTTTCTTTGTTAATCACATTTTCAAATTAATTGAAAAATTCTAGAAATTCCATTTTAATTCTGTAATTTTTCTATTTTTTACATTTTTGGAGTCATGTCATCCCCCTCTATTTTCCAAAATTAAAATCCATCCAAAAGTCCCTGAATTGCTTAATTTCGTGCAAAAGGACCAAAATGCAATTTCTGATTTTTCAATTTAGTCTTAAAAATGCTTAAAATGAATTAAAATTTTATAGGGACTGAATTAAAAATCAAACCCCGTCACCCCCATGTTTTTTTTGGCCTTCTGAATCCTTGGTGGCATCAAGTTTTGCAAAAAAGGTCCTTAAAGGTTTGAATTTTGCAATTTGGGTACTTGGGTCAAGACAAAAATTTGGGGTTTTAATGAAATGTTCAGAAAGTTGGGAGAGAAAATCAATCATTCAACAAATACATGCCCTTGAGTTCAATTTTGACACTAATTTTGAAAAATTCGCATGGGATTAGGGGCTAATTTTGAATTTTAGTCGAATCGTCGAACGCGGGTCGAGTTGACCCGACCCGGATCAACCCGTTCGACGACCCAGCAAAATCAAAACCCTCTCTGGTTCTTCTCCCTCTCTCTCGGGCGAAAAAGCCAAAACAAAAACAACAGAAATGGGGAACTACTAACCAATTGGGAGATTGGCGTTTGGGTGAGTATAAAATGGGCAATTCACATTCGGTAGAGGGGGGGATTTTTCTTTCGGTTTTTAACACACACACATACGCAAGAAAATTGAGAGAGAGAGAGAGATAGAGAGAGAGAGAGAGAGAGGGAGGGAGAGGGAGAGCCGTCGCCATTGCAGGAGAACACCGAGAGCTTCCACACAAGAATCCAAGACGATCATCCCACATCAAGCTTCGTCAGTCACTACCGAAGCTTCGCGGCAGCCTCAGGGAATCTTTCAAGCTCAGGAGCCCGCAATTTTATCACAAAGCCAGGTAACCACCATTGTCGAGTTTGGAAATCTGTAATCATGGGAATCTGTCTTTAGTCAATTACCTTGCAAGACGATGTGTGCGTTTTCATCCTCGAGCATCCCTGACCTCGTTCCTACCCTGTTTTTGCCTTGTTATCGTATAAAACCTCCCGATCGAGCTCTGAGATTCTTCGAGGCTATCGCGACCTTCTCTAACCCAAGCTAGCCTGAACCAGGTCAATCAGACCTGCAGATAAGTAATATGAACTTGCTTTGAGCGTATTCTGTGATTTAATTGCTGTGATAGGCTCTAGTGTGACTTTCGCCATGGTTTCGGTTGAGCTCTGTGCGAACTCAAATGCTTCTGTCGTAGAGAATGGGATGTTCTGATTCTTAGATATGTTTGAGTAGGTCGGATAGATGAATCGAATGGTGGTATTCTCGAGTCAATCAGAGGTCATTTGGTCGGTGATCGGAGTTGGAATCGCCTCGGCCGTCCATGCCGTTTTGGTTCGTCGGAGAAGACGACGCCACGTCGTCCGTTGACCTAGTCAACGACGACGTGTCGATGACCTGGCAGTGCCACGTCAGCTCCTTGACGAGTCAAATCTGACGTGGCAGTGACACGTCATGCCACGTCAGATTGATCGTTATAACATCCCAAACCGTATAACAGGTCTGATCGGACGACGACTAGGATTGATCCACGTGGCGACATCTGGTAATTCTGAGAATAAAATTTCTAAAAGTTGAATTCTAAAATTAATTCTTTAGAAATAAAAGAACATAAAAAAAAGTGCAGATTAATTGAACGGTCAGGATCGAGCCTTAGGGTGATCTCGGCCGTAGGTCTAGAGGAAAGAATGAATGACCAAGATGGTGACACGTGGAGAGCTTATAGCCGTAGCATTAGGCTTAGGCGGGAAAATGAAAATAGAATAAAAAATCTGAAAATTCAAAAAAATTCAAAAAAATATACTAAACTACGTCGTTTAGTTTTGGGCTAGGGTTGTTTGGGCCTTAGGCTGGGTCTGGATTGTGGGGCCAGGTCCATCTGACCCGGTCCGTATAACCCATAAAAATAAAAGATATAAATAAATAATAGAAAATCAGAAAATTAATAAAAAGTTAGAAAAAAATAGAAAATCAATAAAAAGAAAACCTGAGGCGACGTCGTTTTAGAGATGGGTCCAACCGAATGGGTTTAGGTTCGGACCTCGGGTCGGATGGGCCGGGTCGACTCGACCGGCCGGAAAATTAAAATAAATTAAAATAAAAATAATAATAATAATAAAATAATAATAATAATAATATAATAAACGATAATAGCATAACAAAATATAACATAATAAACATAATATAAATAACATAAATTAAATTTAAATAATAAATAATAAATAAAACCTCGGAAAGAAAATAATAATAATAAAATATATAGAATAATAAATAGTATAAATAATAATAAATAAAGTAATAAATATTAATAAAAATACATGATAAAAAATGGTATATCATAAAAATAAAATCCAAAAATCCTAAACATACTAAAAAATAAACACGAATACAAATAATAAACCCATAAAAAATGTAAAAAAATCTAATAAATAAATAAAGCGAATTTAAATAATTAAGAAATTCGGGAATTGTAGAAAAATTTGGAAGATTTGTTAGAAAAATATAGAAAATGTTTGGAAAAATAGGAAAATGCAGATAATCAAAATAAAAATCCTAGAAAATATAAAAAAATGTTCCAAAAATAGGAAAGCTCTTAGAAAGTCTTAGAAAATTCTAAAAATATCAAGAAAAACCCAAAAAATTCCCAAAATTTGTGAAAGTTAGGGAAAAACCACATTCAACTGGTTTGACCTAATTTCACATTCCTGACTCCCCGAGCCTTCCAAAATGACCATTTTGCCCCTCTGGTTAATCTGACCAAAATCATTCCAAACCATCCCGAATCACCCTCGAGCCTAATTGGTGTGTTTCCTCGACTTCTAGGACTCCCCGTTGCTTCTTTTAACTGGTTGTGGTGTGATTTCTCTCAGAATTGATTCTTTGATTGCGCATTTATTTCTATGATTGTGATTGATAGGATAGATACTCCCATTTGCATGAACCCCTTAGACTTTTAAAGCCTACCTTACCCAATCTCGCCTGCATGAACTCCTTAGAATAGGAAAATCACTCAACATAGGTACCGAAAGGGCGTCGATAGTAATATCGGCGTAATTAAGTCCCCAAATCCGAATCTCTGGTTTTCGCAAAATCGAACGATTTCTCCCAATCGCTCGATAGGGTTTCCAATCATACCTCCAAGAAATGATTGGTGGCGACTCCGATGGCATGCACACTGATCACATGTCACCCGACCACACTAAGGTCGACCCCGGTTTAAATCTTTCCTGACGCGATTTGGTTTGGGCCTAGGAGGACCCGAGCTAAGCCCACATTCCAAAAAATGGGCCAAGCAATCCATTAGCCCACCCCTCTACAAACGAGGGGAGGGTCGCGACACCCCTTAGACAAGATTGTACAATGAAAATATTAAGTAGCCATGGAGATATGAAATCCGCATTTCCATGGCGTCAATTGTCCATACAATCTGAATCTAGGTTTCTATAAGTAGAATTCTTTGTGTATGAAAGATAGCATGTCTATCATAAGAAAGAAATCTAAGCCAAGTCACTAGCTATTTTAAAAACGACTTGTGTCTGAATCTAAATGTTGTTTTTGATACTCTCCTTAGAGTCTGAGCTCATCAACATCTAAGGACACTTCTCATAGAATCTAAGCAATATAAACTTCATATGCAATATCTAGAACTTTTGGTGCAATAACTTGAACTTCCAATTTCTAGTCCCTCCAAACGTATTGGCAATTGTGGCTCTACCTCGCTATTTACCTATCGAAGATCCTTTCAAGCTTCACCAAACTTCCCATTCTTTGCTTATTCACCTTTTACTCAAGTGCCTCCTGCTTGTATACACTTCTACGCCTAATGCCTTATTCACTAATTGGTAGAAAACTCTTAATCTTTAGACGTTTTGTTAAGACAACATCTATATAATAGCTTGTATATCTTTCACCTGGTTCTATTCAACCAATAAACACGTTAGTAGCCTTTGATTATTTTGTCATTTTCAAACATTACAAGGGATTTTCCCTAACAATAATTGATTGCTACATCACCTAATAAGGGAGTTTTAGTAAGACTTTTTAGTATATTTATAGCATTACAGCCTTTAAATGTCAATCGTTTTGCAAAATTGCAACGCATGTACACATCTATAGTTCTACTAGTACTGGAAACAAGGAATATATGGTTTCCACTTTTAAATTACTTACTGATTTTCTCAAGAAATAGCAGATGTATTTTTAGTGCCAATTATTTTAACACATATTGGAATATTTCCTGATTATTTTACTTAAGGAGTTAAGGTTTTTTCTTCATATGTTTTAATTAAGGGTGAATACCACCTAAAACCCCCAACTGGCACACCCGTGCAACATTTACTTCAAACTAATTTTTGAGCCACAAAAACTCCCGAATTAGAATGCCCACACTACATTTGTCCCCCTGACTAATTTTTATGTCGCCAGAAAATTTAAACTGATACAGTTGTGCTACATTTATTCTAAACTAGAGCACCCATGGGACATTTACCCAAAAAAAAAACTCAAATTTACCATAATTTGGGATAAAATGTGATATGGATACACTGCTTTAGGATTTTTTTTTTTATGACATGGAAATTAGCTTGAAGTAAATGTAGCAGGGATCTACAAGTTAGGAGTTTTTGGAGTACCAAAGCTAGTGTGTAGGTAAGTGTAGCATGGATGTACTAGTTTGGGGATTTTTGTGTTATCGGTCCTTTAATTAATTATTATTTGTCCATCAATTTTTCATTAGTTAGCATTTTTATGAGTACTTACTCACAACCTCCCTCGGCAAGCTTCTTTTGCACCACTTGCGCCTAGCGCCCTTGCGAGGTTGTGGAGACCGGACTTAACATGTACAAATGTTGCAACTTCCAAACCCCAGACTCGGCCTTCGACTTTGGGACCTCCTTATTTGTGTCCTCACCATGTGACCGTGGCATTAGAATTCTACGTGATTTTTTAGTTAAACCTATCAATGACGTTGTGTGCAGTTAGTGGTCATCAAATCCACATAGTGAGAAAACAAACCCAGTCACTAAAGAAAGAGAACCCACAAACACAATGTGGAAGCTAAGAAATCTCAAAATGGTAGCCATGATGGGTCAACTAACGGATTTTATGAGAGACCACCCCTCATATCTCTCATAATGTAGGTAGAACAGAAATACAAATGAAAATTGCTGATACGGCGGTTCATTCATCACCAGCCATCCTATTTAATACTCCGACACGTCAGTAATTCTTGGCAAAATTGATAAGAATGACTACATTGAAAGTTGACACAAAATTTAGGACTAAATTGAAAAATTTAAGGCTGAATTAGCATCCGCATAACGGGTTTATAATTAATTGAAATATTTCGTATAGCGAGTGTTGGTTTTAGTATAGTTTTCTTTTTGGTCGGAGTTTTAGTATATGGTCAAAACGCTATTACAAATGGAGCAATCCTATAGATCGGCAATTTTTTTCCGTTATTTTGCTTAGTCGGCTATGTTAGCACTCTTCTCTCTCATGTCATTAATCTATTAATTGCCTTTGGCAAATTACCACAATATTATTCTTCTTTTGAGCAAAGCAAGGAATTCTTCTCTAATTTATCAGATTAAGTGGTTCTTGAATTGATCGAATCAATTAAGTTAATTCTAGAATTAGAGTTTAGTAGGATCATGATTATATTTTGTTCTTTGATTTGTAGTGTGAGATTTTTTCTTGATGCACAAGTTGTAAATTTTAGATAGTCTAATCCACGATACGTATTTCAATATATTGTTGCCTATTTGAATTTCGTTTGAGAATATGTAATCTTTTGTTTACGTGGAGTTATTCAATCTGGACTCCTAGCTATAAATACAACTGAGTTCAACATTAATATCGGCATCACATTTATTCCAAACCAATTGGGGTCGGCGATCGATGAACCTAAAGTAAAAAATATAAAATATACTAAAATAAAAGCAAAGACATGGATACCACAAAAGAAATAAAATAAAATAAAATAGATAAATAAATAAAGACTAAACAGGGCAAATCTGGAACATAAGAAATCCCCCCTCTACAGTACGAATAGCTGACCTCTTCCTTTCTTCATGTCATGTTCGCGATAACAAACTTCTATTCTTACCAAGGCATTTAGGAGTCTACGAAGAATATGTCCAAAACATTTCAATTTATGTTCTCTCATCTTCTCTGCCACCAATACTATTCCAACTTTTCGTCGAATATCGTCATTTCTTATTTATCCGTCCTTGTATGACTACACATCAACCTTAACATTCTCATTTTCGCCACCCCATTTTACGATCATGTTGCTTCTGTACTGACCAACATTCAGCTCCGTATAGTATTGCAAGTCTTATTACTGTTCTATAAAATTTTCTTTTAGCCTAAGAGAAATTTTGGGATCACACAATCCAAATTCAATGTGTCATTTCATCCAACCTACTCGATCTTATGGCTAACATCCTCATCAATCTCTCACATCTTTTGCAAAATTGATCATAAATATCTGAAAGCATCTTTCTTAGGTACCTTCTGTCCAAACATATCCACGGATTCTTGATCTCCTCCTCTTGGCTTGGCGAACTCACATTTCATGTATTCCATCTTACTCCGACTTAACGTAAATCCTTTAGACTCTAATGTGTTTCTCTATAACTCTAATTTAGCACTAACCCCAACTCTAATCTCATCAATAAGCACAATATCATCTGTGATAGCATACACCACGACATCTCATCTTGGATATCTTTTGTTAACTCGTCCATAAATACAACTAAGTTATTGAATAAAATTTTATTGTCGTCAATTGGCTAGGTCTCGAAACTATGTAATATTTCATTATTTGGGGTGAGCAGTTTCATGTTTCTACCAGGTTCTGGGTACCTACCCGTTGGAATTGGTTCATCATTTTCTAGAAGCTAAAACTTACCCTGCATACCTTAGAACCTAAAACCTACCATGTCACAGGTTTCAAGGTCTAGCCAAGTTCCACATGTATTTTTAATTGAATAATTGCAATGAATTATTACATTTAATGGCTACCATTTATTGTCATAATCCACTGCATAACTCATATTAGACATCCGAAAAATATAAAATATTAACAAAGTAAAAGTCTCAGTTACTAATATTACTAAAAATGAAAGCTTAGACTAACGTTTCCATATTGCACACCCATCATCGAATGCATACCATAGAACCTGAAACTCACTATGTCAAAGGTTCCAAAATCGAATCCAGTATCTATATGTATTCTTAATTGAACGATTATAGTAAATTATTACCTTTAATGACCTTCACTTGCTACTACAATTCACTATATTACTCATATTTAGACTCATGAAAATTCGAAATATTAACAAAATAAAAGTCTTAGTCATGGACATCGTCGAAAATGGAAGCTTAGACAAACAGTTCTAGATTACACATTGATTATCGAACGCCATGAAGTACCGCATGATTGTGCTAAATAATAATAATAATAATAACATAAAAACTTGTTTCGGACCTCCTAAAATCTGAAACTTATCCGTCGGAATCGATTCCTTAATTTTGCACACCCTAAAACCTAAAGCCTACCATGTTTCCACTGGTTTAGTTATCCAATTCCCATTTCTACCCTAAACCATGGTCATCTCTATTTATAATGATGCTTGTGCTATATATGCAAGAAAAGCTTCACCTGAGGGTCATCATAGTTTCTAATTCCGAGTGAAATTTTCCAATTCTTAATCTTTATCCAATTTATGAATCAAGGAGTGAAACAACAGTGAAAACAGGGGGGGGTGTTCTCAAAGATTAATCTGAGTTTTTAGAAATGTTCAGGCTTTCTTATTCAATCAAATTAATGCAAAAATATAATTTCAATTTTGAAAACAACTCTCCTGGATAAGCGGAAAATTTAAAAGCTGAGATAATCCTCGGCTACTGCTTAAGTGCTGCACACACTCCTCAGTTGAGATCCTGAAGATCCGTTCAATTTCCTTGGTATCTATATCTATTATAACCTCGAAAAATCTCCTTATCCGTTTCGTTTGCTTGTTCTTCACAATAATCACTTCACGATTCACATTGAAGAAAGCAATCTATGCCTTCACAATGAACGTGAGGACGCCAACCACCACCACCATGGTGGAACATATTCAAAAGCGTCTTGGACGTCGTCCTGCCGTGTTGCGCCTGCCGCCCTTTCCTCCTCTTCTCTCTCTACTCTCCGCTGGCCACGGTCGCCACGGTCACAGGCACCATCATTTGCCCCACGAACAACGGTCGCGTCAAGATTGCCATGCAAACCATGCGGAAACCTCCCCGTTCATGACCCTCGAACTCCCGCTCCACACCTCACACTTCGCCATGCTTGTCCGCAGCGAGACAAACCGGATTGTCTTCACGTGCCCTGATGAGCTGGACGGTGGCTCGAGGCGCCCACTCCTGAGCGCGCCAGTTTGGGCCATGCTATGCAATGGCAGGAAATTGGGTTCGCAGTGAGAAGGGCGGGATCGCACGAGGACGCATCACTGTTGGAGATGATAAGGTCAGTCACTGCCGTGCAGGTTGTTGCCTGATAAGGCGGGGTTCGGCGAGCACAAGTACTTGAGAGGCCAGTTCGTTCGGACAGTGGGGTCGAGCGATTCTGAGGCTTACCACTTGGTTGATCCTTCAGGGTTGCTTCGGACAAGAGCTGAGTTTGTTCTTCCTGAGAAATTAGGAATTACTGTTGATCGTTTGCTTTGCTATGTATTGCATTCGACTAATGGGGCTCCTGGAGAGAAAACAGCAATCATTCTTTGGCCGTAAGGCAAACATATTTAGCATCTGATCTTGGACAAAGTCAATTTGTTTAGTAGACGGAGCAGCCAATCGAATGCCAGGCAATACAATCTGAAGGCGTTCATGGCGCGAAATTACCAGAATCACAGATCCGCAAGCTTATAGGCTAGGCGCAGTGAGAAGTTTATCTGTTTGTTTTGTTGAGTTTCAGGAAGATATTACTGGCTTTTTGTTCATAAAGTTATTTTCTGGAACGGCGACAAAAACTTGTACAATCCCACTTCGTCGCCAGAATGCGATGCTCATTGCAAATTAGTAAATATCAGCTCAAGCAGATCGCGCAAAAGAAGCGTCGATCACGAAAGTGATAGGTAGCTAAACAAATATATTTACAGGTGGAACAATTGAATTCGATCTGTTCACAGCATTACAAAAATGAGTGGATTGCGACTTACGTCTATTGGAACGGCACACGGTAACTTACATTGTATACGAATAAATTTCGGCTGTCCACTCAATTCTACTTTTGTACAGAGGGGAACCGCAAGATCTGCAAGGCATGATCACTTCGTCAGCTCTTTTGCGATGAGATAGCGGAAGCTGAAGTTGTTAGGAATCCATTCGATGGACTTGCTCGATTTGGCCACCGGACACCTCATCTTCCTCAAAGAATCGGGCAAGCATTTTTGAACCATCTCAATAATGTCCGCAGCCCGCAGCCCTGACTCTTTTGCGAAAGACTCCACCGTCTTTGGCAATGAGATCTTCTTGTCCTTGCGTACACCAAAAGTAGCTCGAACATACTCTTCCTTCGCAGTTTCCAGCTCTTGAAACAATCTTTGTGGGGTATATACGCGAACCTGAGAAGAGTTACAGCGAACAGCTCAACACTTCCGATAAATCAAGAATAAATTCAATGTGTTGGCTATAACGCGGAAAGACAGGATAGTCACATCTTTCCATTATTTGACATTTCTTCCTCGTTAGATAATCATGAACTCATTGTGTACAGATTTAGGAAATGGGCACACAAACAATCCTGATTCCTGAAAATTATCAAAAATAACGGGACATTCGGCTTGGAAAGAATAGCTACGCAACAGAAACGGGTAGTGACTACCTATCACTGGGGTATGCCTTGAATTAGTCACTGAATGAAAAATTAAGAATGCTGCCGAGTACCAGGATCTCCATCTCAATGAAGTTGAAAGATCTTCTGAAAGTATGTGAACCCGAAATTTTGGGACACAACAGATCTAAAGTACCTATGTTCATCCAGTCTTAGCTTAGACCATCAGAGATCGATCTAAATAGAAAGAGAATACTCCCGCCGGAATAAGTATCAGAATATGAGAATGCATAAAAAGGAATGTAAAGTACCGCAGGATCAGAGTGGTTCCCGAAGCAGAGTGCGAAGTGCAGAAGTGGCTCTGGGTGCTCGATACCATAAGCTCGTCTTACGTCCCCGGTCTTGAACTTTTTCTTTGGACTAAGTAATAACCGAAGCCACTGCGAGCAAAAAGTCCCATTTATCAGCACTTCCATTATAACATGATGTATGATGTATGGCCAAGTAATAAAACTAATCATTCGTCTAAAGAGAGAGCAATGGCGTTAATTCTTTTCCTTGCTACTTTAGATTTCTAAATTGAAACTTCTCCAGTTTCCTCCCAAAAGAAACTGATCTTGAGACAGGTTGTGGCTTTGAATTCACCTGTCCTGGACGAGACATCCGACATCCCAGGATGGTGCTCTGGATTGTGTCGGCACTAATCGTGTGGCCTCCAACATTGTATGCAGCCTGGCACGCGGCGCATTGTTTAAAACTTATGCAGGGCACACTCACCAAATCTAACATAATTGCTTTTCGTATTTACATACCTTCAGTAGCTGGAAGACTCTCTTTACATTGTTCTGCGGAATCCCGTAAGCCAAAAACGCCTGTTTCCAAAATTTAGATAGACCAATCAGATATTTGCAACAATAAGTATGGTTCAATGAAGCAAACATATATATGGGTTCTGTAAGCTGCTTAATTAAGTATCATTACATGCATCACCAATGCATTGTGGATGTTGATCCAGAACGCTAGTTTTTCCTCATGCCTCAGCTTCCTCAGATCTACTTCTTCTAAACGGCAGATCAGTGACCTGTAAGAGAATTAACTTGTTAAATAGATGAATCAAAAAGTATAACAAGGTTTCCCAATGGTCATCTTGGAAAGTAGTTCGTACATATAACGTTCTTGTGATGTTGTTTCAGCGAAGACATAAACATACTAAAACCCACACCTGTAATTTTGTAGTAAGTGTTCGATGTCACCCAATTTCTGACTGTCTCTATGTATCCAGGGCACTTCGACCATTGTGCTATAAGGTCCACTGAACTCTTTGAGTCCCTCCACGTGGAAAGGATTATCTAACCGTACATCGAAGGACGAATTGTTCCTGAACCCAGGGCTCCACATGTCTGATTGATCCTGTGGAGAGAATGCGCTTGCAGATGAGAGGGATGAGTTCGGAGAAGAGAGGCCGTGATTTGCCAGGGGAGGATCTGCCAGTTTGCAGTAAATGGATGACATGCACTTGATCATATCTTCGGAGAGCCTATTGGCTGACTCAGGCACATGATCAGAAATGGTCGTGCCGAGGTACTCAGCCAGACTTACTACACTTGTTCCTGCCTTTCGAGCAAACTGCAAGACAACACCGCGAAGTCAGATCACTCAAAGGGATACTAATTAACAGAAGTCCAAGAAAAGCAATCAAAATTCAACAGTCTTAAGTTCTTTTTTGCATTTTAGTTTTTGCATAGTGCAAATGTTCTCTCTCAACTCAATTTTCCTTCAAGCCACATGTGAAGAGGCTCTATAATACCGGGGATACACAACTACTGAAAAGAAAAGGGCCTAAGGAAAAATATTGACAATTACATAACTGAACTTTCCAGTGGGAAATAGTAGAAGAGGAATTGACAACAAAACTGAGAAAAACCAACAATATATATGCTTTCTTTTTACGTTTTTCTGAGTGATTAGGCCCAAGAAAAGAATTATATGAAACTTGCCTCTATCATTGACAATGGTTGGGAGTGACAAGCACGCACGGCTTTACCCAGAGACTCCTCTCGAGGAGAAATCCTTGCTTCCAAGGCCGAACGGTAAGACAGTGTGGAATGACAACGATGGACACCAGAATGCAACAGTTTCTCTTCTTCGCTGAGACCGTAAGCATCTTTTAACGGGATTTCAAGTGGCTGACCACTTGATGGAACCGCAGAGTCCTCCTTTCGTTTAGCCTTAGCAGATGGAGGAGTTTCAAACAGCCTTGCCCTCGGGATATCGTTTGGAGTCCTCAACCTCTTGTCCTCAGAAGAGGCGCCTTTTGTGGGTGGAGATACAGAAGAAACCTGTTGATCAAAGGCCTTCCGGTATAGCAAGAGAAGATACTGTTCCAAATGTGCTACCTCCAACTCTAGTGTCGCGATTTCCTTGATCAACTCTGTTGCTGGCTAGACTCGAGGAAAGGAAAAAGCCGTCAGTTTCCACCATCAAATGGTTGGAAGCGAAACTATTGCCGAATTAGATGTGTGGCTTTAGACTTTATAGATGGTTTGCTCAGGCAAACTTAAGGCAACAGTAGCAATGCTCAAAGTTACTAGAAAATGAAGTTCGTAAAGTGAAACCCACAAACCATTTAACTCTAAATCAAAAACTCGCTGAAATCCACACTAAGAATAGTACAGTAATGCTAGTCTTGATTTGGTGTGCCTTCAAAAGGTAGGTAGTAAAAGTAGAGAAATCGAAAAAACACCTTGGGCATTGAAACATCACTTGCATTGTCATGGGAGGAAGTCTGATAACCCAGCGCTTTTTCTAAAACATGACGCACCTGGAACTGGTCTTGTAATCTTTTCTCAAGTTGCAAAATCTGCATAAAGGGATCAAAATGAATGGAGGATAAAAGTAACTGATTTTTGTTTCAGTGGCGTTCGAATCCCCCATTGCGATTTCGCAGGGAGCGCGCTCAGCCGGTGTCTTACCCGGGTGCCGTGGTAGTGGGGTCCTGCGGCCACCCCCCGAGAACTAATCGTGCACCGGCCGGACGGAACCTCGGTTATCAAAAAAAAAAAAAATTCTATGGTGTTGTTTTATATACCTCTTGCTTCAAAGAATCGTGGGTCTCAGAATTCGCGGACGGTTTCTTGTTGGTTTTCGAGGACTGTTCGACATGAACTAGGCCCTGATAAGAGATTTAACAAATCTATATTAGAAAAAGGCAACAGCTTTTGTGATACAAAAACGAGATGATTGTGACCATGTAAAGCATTTCGCATAGCATCAGCTCATAAAAGTTCCAACTTCCAGAATATTTAATCAAGTGAAGAAGCAAAATTAGGTATCGGTGGTTCGGAAACAGAGAATTTAACTATGACAACATGAATCTTGATGAATACACCCCATTGATGTTGAGTATCCAATTACTGGTGTTCTATATGATGGCCGGTGATATTTTGATGACATCTGAGAATACTTGTGCACCAAGAATAGTACGCTATTCTGGTTCATTCGTACCCCTCAATGCCGCTCCTTGTTTGAAGACAAGGCTGAGCAGGTTTTCGATCCCAATCCAACAAAGGGCAATGTTGACCCAAAAGAACAATTTCTTTAACGATCAACAACTGTATCGCGCTATGGTTGTTATTGTCCTCCACCCAATGCTAGCAGTGAAACGTACTTAACCTAACTGTTGCATGTTTTTAACCGGAAGAAAAGGAGAAATTTTTTTCTCAGGAACTTTTGACATTACGAACTACAGAGTTGGCCCATGCTCCATACCAGATAACTCTTCAAAAAATCAGATTACTGCGTCGACAGTGGACCTTTTCTTTTCACTTCCCAGTGAATTCAGTTCATTTCAAGCAAATTGGAGGAGGAGAGCGATCTTACCTGCTTCATGCCCTGTGAAACTTCAAGTGAAACATCAGAACCGTCTTCTGGAGCTCTGTTCTTGCCCGGAAAGCTACAGTTACAAAGGCGCAAGCAAGAAGAGTCAACATTGATAGATTGAAAGAGGAAAATTTTTGGAGGAGCCAGCCATTGCAAGGTGTGGTAATATGTTTTCGCTAGTCCTCCTCATTGTTACACCAAATTTATCCTAAAGAAGCCTTGACGAGATTCTGGAAAGAAAAAACTTGGTGTAACTAAGGTCACATAATCAAATTCTAACAGGCTCGACTTCAAAAATTTCACTAAACGAGAAAGTGTTTTTACAAGAACAAATATCAGGGAAGGGCTAAAGAACAAGACAGAAACCCAGATACAGGTTAGCGTGTGGTAACACCATGTGCGGTTAAGCGAGTTTGAAAGTCCTCATTTTTTCACATACATGAACCCACCTCAGTCAGAAGCATTCCCAGCTGAAGAGAACCATCAAGCAATAAAAGCATGAACAGAGACTTTTAACTGCAGACCATTAAGCTACCACAATGATTGCAAAGTAACGAAGGGCATTTAATGCCTACCTCTTCGACCGCTTGTGCCTCGAAGACGCCGTGAGTCCCAAGAACTTGATCTCTCCGACCTTCTCAAGCCCCATCGCTGAAACAAAAAGCCACAAAGATCAAAACTTAGCTTCAGCGAAAAGACAGAGCACCCACTATTCCACAGTGCCTGAGCAGAGCATATCAACCGAAAAAAAAAAATCAGAGCAAACAACAAAAGGAGCTCACATTACCGTCTCCCGCAGAAGGAAGAAAGCAGAGACGAAGATGAGCCCAGACGCACAAATCCAAAGAACTAATAAATGGGATGCCGTGAAACTCGAATTAGGCTCCAAAGACTCTCTCACTTCTTGCCTTCTTGCATCAGAGCAGAAACAAGACGCAGAGAGCTCCAAGATTGGGTACCCACAGAGCGATCATTGGCACAGTTTTTATTTGCCAGCCAGAGAAGAGAAGTCACACAGAGTCAGAGCTTAAAAAGAGCTGAGACGGCCTGAGCACTGTTCATGTACATGGAAAACCCGCAAATCCTGCTAACGAAAAGAAAAGATATCAACTTTTCCTCCTTTTGACCACCGCTCCTTGTTGGGTTAGAGGGGGAGACTTGTGATGATATGCGAGTAATGCGTAGGACTCTCTCTCTATCTCTGCCTCGCTTTTGCAATGGAGGGCCTTCGCCTTTTCTTTTGCATTAAAGGGAGAAAACCACCTCGCGGTAGGCTTTTCAACTTCAGAAAAAAACAGGAAAAAGAAAGAAAGTTCAGTCGACATAAAATAAAATATAAAGTTTAGTAGACCTGAAGAAACGTCAAATGGGTCCAAACGTTGACAAACTACACTTAACCAGAGATCTGAGTGGGAAAAAGACAGGAGGATTAAAAAAGGCATATACTAGCGAACATTTGACTGTTCATAGTGAAGAGAGACACCCAATAAAATTGCTTCTTAAAACGGATTAACACCATAAAAAATCTAAAATGAACTTATTCAGATTAATTTTTCTGATCACTAAAAACTCCAAACCGATACGTCCGTGACAACACAAAAACCAAATCGATACGTCTATAACAAAAGGAGAGTAAAAACCCCAAAATAATACATCCATCAGCTGTCACGTATAATCAAATTCAGTAATTTGATACTAAAATTTAATAAAAATTAATAGAGAGTAAATTATCACGGGTGTATCAATTTAGGATTTCTCGTACCGTTAACCTTTATAAAATTAGTATATTAAGACGCAACAAAATATCGGCGTGTGCTTAAATGAACAAATCATATTCGGCACTTAATGATCGTGTATATCGTATTATTTAACACGTAGGATATGTAAGTAAATTTATCTTATCATGTACTGTTTTTAATATTTTCTTAGTGAGGACTCAATTTCCACATCCTCTGCTCTTGTTGTTGGAAAATAAGTGGGGGTTGGTGACCGGCCCTCGCCCCCATCTTGTCTCACACTGCTAAGCATGAGATCCGACCTCCATTTTTTTTTATTATTATTTGTATATTGCCTCTCTTTTTCCTCTTTCTTGGTTGAAATTGTTGAGCCTCGACCTTCCAAAGTGATGTGGACTGCATTTTGTCCTGGTCTGTTTTTTTTCCTATGCTGGAACAAATTTTTGTATCATGGTCGGGCGCGATTGAGAAGATACCAAAATGGGTCGAGCTCGCTCTCGAATTATAAACACAAGTTAGGTGATGTACCCCGTGGTCTTACCGAAGAAGATCGAGTCGGGTGTCGGGGAATATTCCGAACCCAAATCACAAACATCACTGCTGCGTTACGCAAGCTTCGAGTTATCGGAACATTACGATCAAAGAACAACGCAGCTTCTCAAAGCACATGCATTATATCGGTGATTTGCTGTAGGGTTACTATTTATAAGGAGCCGAAAATTGCCAAGAATGTCTCAAAAGGAAGATGCATATGTTTTTTCAACCTCCGTTTGTGGAGCGTCGGCATCCGAAAATTTGAAGGCGAAAAAGGGTTAGAGGGACAGGAACAGGGCGAAAACAACAATCAGAAGATGAAAAGTTGGGCTCTGCCTCAAAAGGGACGAAAGGTGATTTGATGAGAAAAGATTCATAGGATGCTCCAAAGGGAATTGAAGTTTTTTCTTTTTTTGAGTGGGGGAGGATTTCCTTTGTCCATTGAAAATTTGAAGATACCCACGTTGTCCTCCAGCATCCAGGAGACTCGTGTTTGTCACAGAATCCATGAAAATACGAAGGGGGAAAAAAAAATTGGGATTGACCTTTGCCAAGATCGATACACATGAAAAAGTTTGGATATCATAATAATAATCACAACGGTGATTGAAGCTGGCCGGAGTCTCCTTTTCTTGTCGTGACTCTGACCTACTGAGAAATTATATATATATATATATATATATATATATATATATATATATATATATATAAGATCCTTTTTCTATTGCAACTAGAGGTAAGAGGAGGAAAAATTTCTTATCGGCTTCGAGCTCGTCTGAGCTGAGTTCGCATGCACCGTTGGATGAGATGAGACTCACATGGGCTCCATTTGATCTAAGGATAGACATGCGGTTGTGCTCACTGTAAATGGAGAGCATGTAAGTATGTCTCTAAAAGAAGATTTGGGGGAGAGAGAGAGATGGTTTTGCTTAAGGGGAACTTCCTTGCCATAATGTTAGTTTAATGGGAGCCTTTTGGATGAGATTGGGGCCAAATATGGAAGCCAATTGGCAGGTCACATTGTATTTCTTTCTAGCACAACAACAACATGTGGTGGGGGGGGAAGGGGGGGGGGAGGTAGGCGGTAAAAAGTGATGATTAATGAGGCAATGTGACCTGGGCCATATTGGCTATGGGCCTATATGCTTGGCCGGCCCAATCTGCATCGCAAACAGGGCTCCCATTAAACTAACATTTATGCGTTAAGCAGGGAAGTTCGGCGCCTTAAGCGAAAACATCAATCTCTCAAATCCTCCGCAACGATAGCCTCCTTAAAAATCTTCTTAGAGACATACTTACATGGCTCTACGCATTTACCAGTGGAGGCAACAAAAAACCGGGCAATGTCTACTCCTTAGATCAAATGGAGCCGGGATGTGAGTCTGCTTATATATGGGCATCCCTAATGTGGGCTTGACATTGCGAACCTCAGGGGCTCCAGCGACAGAGGGCTCGGAAGCCAGTATAAGGAAATTTTTCGGCTAGCTCTTACTCTATGTTGCAATAAAAAATAGATGCTATGAATATATGAATATTATAAATATATTAATTTCTCAGTATGGTTCAGATGTCACGACAGAGAATAAGGAGCACTTCGCACCTCCGCGGGCAGCTTCAGTCACCGTTGTGGGGGATTTATTATTATGCATCCTAGTAACTTTTTCAATGTGTATCGATCTTGTGTCAGAGTTGTCAATCCGTCATCATTTTTTTTGTGACGCCTCTCGGTATTTTCATGATTACTGTGACTATAATCACTGAGTCTCTCCGGCCTGGATGCTGGAGGTACAATGCGTGGGTTATCTTGCATTTTTCAATGGACTTAACAGGTTGACATCCTCCCCCTAGCTCAAAAAAGAAAAAACTTCAATCCCTTTGGGTATGCTATCTATAATCTTTTCTGGCATCAAATCGCTACCTGTCGTCCCTTTTTGAGGCAGGAGCCCAGACTTTTCATCTCTGATTGTTGTTTTCTGCCGTCTGTTCTGTCCCTCTAGACCCTATATTTCGCTTATCAAGATTTTCGGTGGCCGACGCTCCTATTCAAACGGAGTGTTAGAAAAAGGCATTATTGGCATTCTCCTTTGAGACATTTCCTTGGCAAAAGATTACATTCTCATGGCTCTCCTTATAATTAGTTACCCATAGCAGCAAATCACGCTCGATTATATATGCATGTGGGGCTGTGTGAGAAGCTGGTCGCTGTTACAATTTGATGGTGCGTTTAATATGTTCGCGACACGCGGAGAAGCTTGCGTAAATACGCACGGCCAGTGATTTTTGTGATTTGTTGGGGTTGCGGATTATGTCCCCAGGAGCGACCTCTACGACGAACATTGCCGTTGTTTTAGTACTCTCGATCTTCTT
>JAGVVM010008304.1:0-23605 GCA_019149425.1 Psidium friedrichsthalianum | reverse complement strand
AACCTACTAGGTATTTCGCTGTTATCCCACAAGGAGTAATTTTCTGTTGATTGTATTGCAACCGTGCTCTAACAAAATTACATATACTGTAATGTAGGTAAAACTATGTGGTAGTAGATTCTGGTTTTATTTTTTATTTACTATTTTTTTTTTCTTTCTTATTTTTCTATTTTTTTCTTTTTTATTTTTATTTTTATTTTTTATTAGTTTCTTTTTTTTTTTTTATATTTTTATTTGTGTTCCATTTTTTTTCTTTGTTTATTTTTATTTTTTATTTTTTTTTTTTTTTTTTTATTTATTTTTTTTTTTATTTGTGTTTTTTTATTTTACTAGTTTTTTATTGATTTTTTTTTGTTCCTTTTATTTATTTTTTTGTTAGCTTTTTATTTTTTTTTTTTTTTTTTTATTGTAGCTTTTATTTAATCTTGTTTTTTATCTTTTTTTTATATTTTTTTATTTATTTTTTTAGTACGCGATTTATTTTTTATCTTTTTATGTAGCATTTATTATTGTTTATTTTTTTTTTTTTATTTTTATGATCGATTTTTTTTTTTTCTATAATTTTTTTATTTTATTTTTTTTTATTTTTTTTTTTTTTTTTTGTTTTTATTTTTTTTATTTTTTTTTTTTTTTATTTTTGCGTATTTGATTTTCTTTTTTTTTTTTTTTTTATTATTATTTTTTTTTGTTTTTCTTTTTTTATATTTTATTTTTTTATGATTCTATTTATTTTTTTCTTTTATTCTTTTTTTTTTTACCTCTTTTTTTTTTTTTTCTTTCTATTATTTTTATATTTTTTACTTATTATTTTATTTTTTCTTTTTTATTTTTACTTTTTTTTTATGTACTTTGTTATTTTTATCCTTTTGATTTTTTTTTATTTTTTTTTTATTTTTTTATCTTTTTATTTTGTATTATTTATTTTTATTTATTTTTTTTTTTTTATTTTTTTATTTTTTATTTATTTTTATTATATATTTTTATTCGTTATGTTTTCTTTTAGATATTTTTATTATGTTTTTTTTTTTATTTTTTTTATTATTTTTTTTATTTTAGTTTTTATTTTTTTTTTTATTTTACAGGTTATCTAACGGTTCAGATACTTTATACAAATTATTTTTTTTATTTTTTTTTTTTTTATTTATCTTTCTTACTTATTATTTTGTTTTGTCTTTTTTTTTTTTTTTTTTTTTATATTTTTTTTATTTTTTTTTTGTATTTTTTTTTTATTTATTTTTTTTACTAGGTATTTGCTTTATCCACAAGGAGTAATTTTCTTTTTGATTGTATTGCAACCGTGTATCATTTTTTGTACATATACTTTAATGTAGGTAAATACTATGTGGTAGATTCTGGTTATGCAGCACTTCTAGGATTTTTAACTCCGTTAAAGGTGAGCGGTATCATTTGAGCGATTATAGGGGTAGAGGAAGACGACCTAGAACAGCAAGAGAATTGTTCAACCGTAGGCACTCTTCCCTAAGGAATGTCATTGAGAGGTCATTTGGGGCATTGAAAAATCACTTTTCCATTTTGAGACATATGCCTCCATTTACAGTTCGAAAGCAAGCACGTATTGTAATTGCATGTTGTGCTCTTCATAATTACATTCATGACCAAGACAAGATGGATAGAAACTTTTCCCAATACGGTGATTCGGAGTACGCATGTGGACCTATACAAGAAGAGGTTGCAGATGATATATCTCATGAGGAGGCTAATGAGATGAACATGCTTAGGAAAAGTATTGCAAATCAAATGGCAAGGCTAACAATATGGATGAAATTCCATGACTTTGTATTTTTTATTTTTGTAATCTTGTTTTAACTACTTTGCAAGATTTATGTTTAATGTAATCCTTTTTTGTAATCTTTTTTTTGTGGGAGGTTTCGTGATGTGTTCATGTCTGGTGAAGTTACAGGTTTGAATGACTTGAACAAAGAATACTACAGATTACATATGTTTATTTATTTGTCCTTTTTTTTTTTTACAATTCTCATCGCCATGTCCAAGAGGTAAATAAGGAAGCAGTTTCACATGCTCAATTTATAAGCCAAACAGAGGGGTAGTTGTAGATGATGAAGGAAATCATATGGTTCAAATACCAGTTAAACACTACTTAGATACCTATCGTCCAAACTGATGTAATGGGAAATTATTGAAAGCAAAAACTTTTGCTCATCTATCATGGGTTGCTGTATGAATTCATAAAGTCCAGTTTATGGACAATCCATCTTACTAAAGATGACTCTGCTTATTGCGAAGCAACTATTTAGGAATGTATAGTGAATGATGCGGCCGTTAACCCAACAAAAGCCCCAAAGAATTCTGTCACTTCCGTGGAGTTAACAAGAATTTTGCGGTGCAACCCGCATCCTTGCACATATAAATAATAGTATCAGTTACTAAACTCCCAGTTACATCAGTTTGGACGATAGGTATCTAAGTAGTGTTTAACTGGTATTTGAACCATATGATTTCCTTCATCATCTACAACTACCCCTCTGTTTGGCTTATAAATTGAGCATGTGAAACTGCTTCCTTATTTACCTCTTGGACATGGCGATGAGAATTGTAAAAAAAAAAAAAAGGACGAATAAATAAACATATGTAATCTGTAGTATTCTCTGTACAAGTCATTCAAACCTGTAACTTCACCAGACATGAACACATCGCGAAACCTCCACGAAAAAAAAGATTACAAAAAAAAAGGATTACATTAAACATAAATCTTGCAAGGTAGTTAAAAACAAGATTACAAAAATAAAAATACAAAGTCATGGAATTTCATCCATATTGTTATCCCTTGCCATTTGATTTGCAATACTTTTCCTAAGCATGTTCATCTCATTCGCCTCCTCATGAGATATATCATCTGTAACCTCTTCTTGTATAGGTCCACATGGGTACTCCGAATCACCGTATCGGGAAAAGTTTCTATTCATCTTGTCTTGGTCACGAATGTAATTATGAAGAGCACAACATGCAATTACAATACGTGCTTGCTTTCGAACTGTAAATGGAGGCATATGTCTCAAAATGGAAAAGTGATTTTTCAATGCCCCAAATGACCTCTCAATGACATTCCTTAGGAAAGAGTTGTTGACACTTGATTTTTAGCCAATTTTTATTTTCAAAAATTCAAAAAAATCAATAAAAAGTGAGAAAATTGCAAAATCAACTTTGGGGACCTAGGCTAAGCATAGGGAACCAATTTTGAACAAAAAATAATTTTCCTTATTTTTTGTATTTTTCTGCATTTTATTTTCAAAAATTCATAAAAAAATTCATAAAAAGTGAGAAAATTAAAAGATCAACTTTGGGGACCCCAGCCTAGCCTAGGGAACCAATTTTGAACAAAAAATAATTTTCCTTATTTTTTGCATTTTTTTCAATATTTTCAGAAATTCGGAAAATAATATAAAATTAATAAAAAATAGTATTTGAGGCCAGAAAATTACCAAAAAATAGTAATTATTTTTTATTCAATTCTCCCTTCATCTTGGATGAATAAATTTTGAAAATTAGTTCTGGAATCTAGGGTTTCTTTGTTAATTTCATTTTTCAGAATAATCAAATAATTCTAGAAATTCCATTTCAGCTTTTTAATTTTTCATTTTTTCATTTTTAGAGTCGTGTCATCCTCCTCTATTTTTAAAAATTAAAATTAAGTCCAAAAGCCCTCCGAATCGTCCAATTTCGCTAAAAGGGCCAAAATGCAATTTCCAATTTTTCAATTTAGCCCCTAAAATCACTAAAAATGAAATTAAAAATTTTCTAGGGACTAAATTGAAAATAGGGCGACGTCACCCCCTAGTTTTTGACCTTCTGAATTCAATGGTGGCAACAATTTTCGCAAAAAAGGACCCTAAGACTTTGGATTTTGCAAAATGGGTCCTCGGGTCAAACTGAAATTTTGGGGTTTTTGTGTAAATTTCGAATAATTTCTGGGGAAAATGCCATTTTCGACTAGATTTGATACCCCTGAGCCTAATTTTGGTTTCAATTTTGAAAAAAAACGAAAAAATTAGGGTCAATTTGAGCAAAATGTGTAATTTGGGTCAGTCGGGTCGGACCAGATCCGACCCGGCCCGACCCGATCGACTTCAACTTCCTCCCGAAAACCCTGCGCGCGCTCTAAGTTTGAACAGGGAGAAGTCTGTTGAGAACAGAAAGATTGGCCAAGATTTTTGGCACAAAATCAAAGGGAAATTGCATTCGGTTGATGGGGGTTCTGAGGGAGAGATTTTAGGCGGATGGTGATAGGTGAGCGGGAGAATAAGAAGAGAAGGGAGGACTCTGTTTCGGGGGTTTTGGGCCAAAAGTCTTGAGAGAGGATTGAGAGGAGAAGGAGGGAAATCGAGCTCGATTGCCACCACCACGAGCTTCCTGATAGCACGAGGAACAAAGGGAGCTATTCCGCGCGAAGTTTCGTCGTAAAACCAGGTAATTGCCATCGACGCCTTCAAGCTCGAGCTCCCATAGCGGTTTCTATTTTTCTCCATTGTTCTTTGCATTTCTTGGCTTAGAACACCCCTATGTTTGTACTGAACACATCCCTGCCTTCCTTTCTCGTTTTTTTCTGCATAAAACTCCCGTCGGCCCCTGAAATATCCTCGGCCTGTGTTGAGCCCATGAGCTCATTCCATGCTAGATCGAGCTAAGCCGAGTACCAGGTAAGCTTTCCCATGCCTCTATGATGCTGCACGAGGTCTTTGTTGAGTTGTTTAATGTCAAACATGCTTAGGACAGGTTCTCGCCGGAACTTAATTTTGGTCGGAAACTGATCGGCGAAATCATAATGCAAGTTGCTTCTTTGTGTAGTACACCTTGCCTCACTGGTGATTAGGAGTTTGTTGTTGTAAAACTCGTGAGATTTAGGCTAATTTCAACGTCGGAATGGGCCTCCGACGAGGCGCCGGCGATGGAACGCCGGCGCCGATCGTCTTCTCCGGGAACGATTTGACCTCTCGTAGAAGTAATCAAAACGGACGGACGAGATTTAGTCTGTGAGTAAGATCTCGGCCGTAGGTTTAGTATAAGGAATAGGTGGTTAAGATGGCGACACGTGGAACATTTTTGACCGTCGGATTTGGCACCGAGATTGAACGGCTGAGATCAAAGTCTCTCGTTCGATCTCGGCCGTTGATATTAGTAATAGGGTTTAACGGTCGAGATCGAATCTTCTTTAGATTGTGGCCGTCGATCTTAGTAAACCAATCCATCGGCTGTAGAGTAGCCACGTGTCGCGTCTTTAGCCTTAGGATCTGTCATTTTTAGTATTATTTTAGACAAATAAGAAATAAAATCCGGAAAATTCAAAAAAAAAAAAATCAAAACAAAACACAAAAACTACGTCGTTTCGCGTCTGGTTAGGGTGTTGGGCCTTAGGCCGGGTCTGGTAGTGGGCCGGGTTGATCCGACCCGACCCGGTCCAAAAATAATAATAAACAAATAAATAAATACGAAAAAACTAACAAATTCTAAAATCTTATAAAAAATTTAGAAATTTGGAAATTATAAGGAAATAAATAATAAATAAAAAAATAATAAAAAAGTCAATAAAAAAAATCATAAAGATCATAGAAATTTTAGAAAAATTTAAAAAGAATTTGTTAAAAAATATGAAAAATTTTTTTAAAAAAAATAAATAGGAAAAACCCCTAAAAACCACAAAAATTTTCAAAAAATTTAGAAAAATCTAAAAAAAATCAGAAATAATGGAAAAACAATAAATAGGAAAATAGATATAAAAAAAATTAAAAATCATAATAATAATAATAAAATTTCAGAAAATACAAAAAAATTCTAAAAAATGTTTCGAAAAATTAGGAAAAATATTAAAAATTAAAAAAATAAAAATTCTAGAAAATATAGAAAATATTCTAAATAATTGGAAAAATCCCAAGAATCATAGGAAAATTCTCAAAAAATGCCGAAAAATGTCCAAAAATAGGGAAAATCCTTAGAAAATTCTTAGAAAGTCTAAAAAATTCCAGAAAAATTACAAAAAATTTCAGAAAAATCATAGAAACTCCTAAAAATCGTGAAGTTAGGGAAAATCTACATTCAACTGGTTTGACCTAATTTCACATTTTAGGATTCCCCAAGCTTCCAAATGACCATTCTACCCCTCTGGTCAGTCTGACCCAAATCATTCCAAATCATCCCAAATCACCCTTGAACCTAATTGGTGTGTTTCCTCGACTTCTAGGACCCCCCCCCCCGTTGCTTGTTTTGACTGATAGTGGTGTGATTTCCCTCTGAATCGATTACTTGATTGCGCATTTATTTATATGATTGTGATTGATAGAATAAATACTCCTATTTGCATGAACCCTTTAGACTTTTTAGAGCCTACCTCATCCAATCTCGCCTGCATGAATTCCTTAGATTAGGAAAATCACCCAACTTAGGTACCGAAAGGGCGTCGATAGCAACGTCGACGTAACAAAGTCCCCGAATCTAGATCTCTGGTTTTCGTAGGATCGAACGATCCCTCTCAATCGTTTGGTAGGGTTTCCGGTCATACCCTCCAATAAATGACTGGTGGCGACTCCGATGGCACGCACACTATTCACATGTCACCCGACCACACCAAGGTCAATCTCGATTTAAAACTTCCTGACGCGATTTGGTATGGGCCTGGGAGGGCCCGAGCTGAGCCCAGATATCCAATGGGCCTAGCAATCCATTAGCTTCCCTCGGGATCCCAGGAAAATCTCGGGAGGGTCCGACAAGAGTGCCTACGGTTGAACAATTCTCTTGCTGTTCTAGGTCGTCTTCCTCTACCCCTATAATCGTTCAGATGATACCGCTCACCTTTAAACGGAGTTAAAAATCCTGGAAGTGCTGCATAACCAGAATCTACCACATAGTATTTACCTACAATAAAGTATATGTACATTTGTTATGATACACGGTTGCAATACAATCATAAAGAAAATTACTCCTTATGGATAAAGCAAATACCTAGTGGTGGTCGAGGAAATTGCAACCGAGGAGTCTCCAGTGCTGCCGAAAGGACTCGGCAATCGTTGGCAGATCCTTCCCACCCAGCATACACGAATGTAAATTTCATATCAAATGAACAAACACACAGTACATTCTGAGTGGTAGTCCCTTTCCTGCCTCTATACGGGATTTGCTGCGACACAGGGACAGAAGCACTAATATGAGTGCCATCAATAGCACCTACGCAACCCTGCAATTTCATGAAAGTAAAGTGTTAAACAAGATTATCAACTACATATATTTGATGGTGCAACAACGTTATGAAAATCATACCTTGAAGTAGCGTTTATGGTTACGATCCATAAGAATCTCTTCTGGATATCATCAAATGAAGGTGGTCTAATAATCTCTTTTGCCAATTTGAGAAATGCTTTCAACACATTATTGAAATACGTGCTGATTGTTTGTCCTGAACGTTGGAATCTCTCACATAAATCTCTATTAGAGTTACCATGGCTAACCAAAGATAAGAATATCCCAACTTGTTCATCTACCCTAACATAACGACTATCTTTCAACCAACCTCTTGCCCTCATTAAATCACATAGGTTCAGAAAAACATGTCTCTCCAACCTAAAGGCTTCATATACTCGATCCGAATGTCCACAAAGAATCTCCCTTACCCATTCAGCTCCTGACAATTGACTGTCCCTAATAGGTTCTTTTGTATGCATGGACATATCCATCACAACGATGCTCAGCCATCCTATTATTATGTCAATATCAACCTCATCCAAGTAATGATCAACAGGTGCTACTTGGCCATTAGACTCACTATTTTGTCCCTCTTCCATAGTACCTATACCATCACACAAATACAAGAACATTAATATAGATATCTAGGAATAAAAACTCAATAACAACCAATAACATAAGTCGTATAGTGAAAGCAAACCAATTATAACAATCTCGCACAATCCACCGTACCCATACCACCACACAAATAAAAGAGTCTTAACATAAATATCTTAAAAAACCAAATGAAATCATAACATAAGTCATACAGTTAAATGAAACCAAACATAGAAATCTCATGCAATCCCTAATACATTTTCCAACATATATTAAAGACGTTGAAGAAGTCCGTTTCTCATCTCAGTTGGAGTTGGATGAAAGCCTCCCTCCATATTGCACTATCCATTGCTCGTTCCAGTGCTTTGTAGTAAAGATCTGAATCCACCTCAGGCATGCTAAGTAGGACACTAATCACAGCAGATATAGAGAAAGGGTCTACAGGTGGTGATGTGACTTGTGAGGTGGCAGCAGATTCACTCTGTTGACTTGCCCTAGATTTAATCATCTCCTGTAAGGCTTTACATGTATCGAAAATATCACATGCTTTACTCTTTCTTCTCCTCTTACTATTTGGAGTCCTATCCAAGTTATGCTGTCCACTTGTAAAGACTCCCTGATCAATGGGGTGTTCACCGACGTCGTTTGAATCATCGTCTGCATCAATGGGGTGTTCCTCTGACTCCGTCAAATCTTCTGCATTTCCTAATGCTTGCTCGCCAGTAGCATATGTACCACCAAATATAATGGATAGCTCGGAATACTGAGGAAATCCATCCTTTTTGAATTTTGCCCACTCAGTATTATCCTGCAATTTTCACAATAATGACATACTTATGAGTAAACCTCTTAAAACACAAACAAACAAACACAACACACACACACACAACACACACACACCACACACACACACACACACACACACACACACACACACACACACACACATAGTGATCCCAAAATAATCAAAAGTTAAATGATACCTTGATGTGATGTTCCCATATACTTGGATCATCGACAACAACTGTTTTATTTACATTATCCCAACCAAATCCGGATTGTGTCAGAAGCTTCTTAAAACTACCAAACTGTCTTCTCAATTTGTTCATCTTGTTCCTCAGCTGTGTTAGCTTATATTGTTGTCCTGCCCGAGCATTGAATTCAGCTAGTATGGTATTCCACCCTGCTTTGTTGAAAGTACAAGAGGTGCGATTTCCTTTTTTTACCTCTTCTACCATCAAACTTATAAATAAGTTGGTCAAACGGTCGGTCCATCTTGCACTAAATGTATCTTTCTCGGATGCCATTGGCTACCATACGCAACCATAACATAGTCAAAATTTGAAAATATCAAAGCAAGCAGAGAACAACTACACAAGATCCAACCCACATGTTGAAAAGTTGCTGACTATCCTCAAGCTACACAAGACTAAGGAAGCACATAAATAGGTCACCAGATAGAGACAATAATATTGAATTTGGCTAATTCAAGTCTTTAAATTGCTAAACATGCTCATTAATGAAAAAAGCATCCAAATAAGTTGTCAATGAAATATGCAGTCAAGGACCATTACCTTTAATCATATGACAATACAAAACGCGCAGAATCGTAAAATATTGCAAAATGAAGGAAAAAGTGAAAAATTAAGCAAGGCCTTAAAACAAACAATAAGTTGCTTATGAAGAAAATATTGGATGTGGTGTGTGCACTAACTTGTCCAAGCAATGAAGCAATACAAGCCGTGGTCACTGTAATTGAAATGTTTACATATTTTAGAAGGCAGGCTCTGTTCAAAGTTTTGAATTGAACAAGAAGGCACCGTTACTGATTAATGTAAAGTAAATTTCTGCACAGCCTTTCGCTCAGTTCTTGACTCATCTGACCACATTAACTGTCACTATTGGTATCCTGAACATTGAAGATCATATTATGCAAGGATCAGTTTTAAGTTATGATGCCCATAAAGTAACACTAGTTAATGGGCGCCTTACTACTGATTAATGCAAGCAAATGTGCCAACTCTATGCACGTCCTAGTAAGCTAAGATTTAGCAGTTAAACTACCAGCATATTCTGAAACATACAAGGCATAATAGTGCGCAGCTTCATAAACCAAGTCAGCCTCAGTATCTAGAAAAGACGAAACTTGTTATCGTAGGGATGGTCACGGAGGAGAAGATGCCCTTGGCACTCCTCGTCACAATATTCCACCTACCGGTCACCTGAATTATCTAGAAATCCTTGAGAAATAGTTTTGTGAGCTATTAACAAAATATACGCTGTATGACCAGAGCACACTATATCTTCTATAAGGAAGAGGCCAACTGGAGCTTGATCCTGAGGAAGTGATGCAAATCCAGTTTATTATACATTAAGGAACCGTGAAAAGTATAAGCAACAGAAACCAGAATCCGGGCGAACCGCACATTTCACCGCACAGAACCCACAACAAATACTGAAGCAAAGCAACTCCAACGCCAACAGTATAAACAGATAAGGTGCTAAATCATATGAACAAGGATCTAAATAAGTTAATTCAGATGAAAAGCTCTCGTGCTGAGCTGGAAACATATATGAAGCCAGACAATTGATCTTTCCCTATTGTCTCGTGCATCAGAACCAGATCGGCAACACTGGTGCGCTGATGCTTTAAAGGCACTTAAAGCTTATAAAGAAAGAGATGCTTTGAGGGAAATATTTCACTTGCTTCATTTGATTTTTTTTTTCTACGGCCATCATCCAGATTGGCAAGGGCGAAGCTTGCCCATGCCCGATTAGGGCAGCCCTCGCCCAAATTGGCGAGTGCGATGCTCACCTGTGCCTGATTAGGGCTGTCTTCACCTAGATCGACGAGGGCGACGCTCGCGCTGTGCAAGCAGATGAGGAAAAACAGGGGTGCAAACTCAAGCTCGACAAGGAGACGAGGAAAAATAGGTTGTGCGAACTCACTGGAATCGTGCTACGAAGAGGCGGACGGCGGCGGCGAAGCCCAGGAGCGGCGGACAGGGAAGTGAAAGTGAGAGCCAAGAGCCACAAGGGACTCTGTTGTTTTGTCGAGAGAAGTGAGAAAGAGGGAGGCGTTGGTCTTGTGTTTTATTGCAGAGAAGAGTTTATCAAAAGTGGTTTTTCTCACAAGAACCAACTTTTTTTTTGTTCTTTTTTTTGCACTAAAAGTGTTCCCGTGAACAGTAAAAAATAAGAATCAGAATTAAAATTATTTTACATTACCAAACATGATTATATTTTTTACTGTTCCGGGGAACAGAATCAAAGAACCAGAATGGTTACCATGCAGGCCCTTAAACACCAAAATCCCTGGGAACAGAAATTTGTGTTTCATTTATGACATACTAAAAAACGTGTATTTTGAATTATTTAGTGTGCATTGAAAATAAATCTTCAATTAGACTTAAATCAAAAAAATTGCAAGAGAAATTATTTTTGAGAA
The DNA here is from genome assembly GCA_019149425.1 of Psidium friedrichsthalianum. Taxonomy (NCBI): domain Eukaryota; kingdom Viridiplantae; phylum Streptophyta; class Magnoliopsida; order Myrtales; family Myrtaceae; genus Psidium; species Psidium friedrichsthalianum. The sequence continues at coordinate 12,351 of JAGVVM010008304.1, read as the reverse complement.
CAGAAATTTTGTGCGTTACCAAACGCGTTTCTGTTCCAGGAACAGAAATTTTATGCATTACCAAACGCGTTCTGATTCTTTAAAACTCATTCAAGAAACAGAATCAGAAAAAGTAATTTTAATCAAAATTACTTTTTTGGAACAGAATCGTTGTCATGCAGGCCCTAGGTTTCTGAAATTGAGAATCGATTTCCAGACTGATTTGAATGGGAATCAATTTTCGAACTTATTTTTTGGATGGTTCAATCAGGATTCCGAATAAACTCATTCCGCTTGCACGTCCAAAATTCCCCAACCCCTCCCCTCCCTCCCCCCCTCCCCCCCTCTCTCTCTCTCTCAGTCGTACGCCCCCTAAACAATCTTCTTGTTCTCTGCCAATTCACGCAGATGTGAGGCCCGGCCACCACCACCGCTATCCACTGGACAAAAATCTCTCAGCCGTTATTCGATATATAGAGAGGTTAGCGTGTGGATCAAGCATCGCGAGTCGGCCATGGCTTCTTCTGCTTCTGCGAGCAAAGACGCGGATCGGATCAAGGGCCCGTGGAGCCCCGAGGAGGACGAGGCGTTGCGGAGGCTGGTCCAGACCCACGGGCATGGGAAGTGGTCCCAGATCAGCAAGTCGATCCCGGGTAGGTCCGCCAAGTCGTGCCGCCTTCGGTGGTGCATCAAGCTCTCGCCGCAGGTGGACCACCGCCCCTTCACTCCGGAGGAGGACGAGGTCATCGTGCGCGCCCACGCCAGGTTCGGCAACAGCTGGGCCACCATCGCCCGCCTCCTCAACGGCCGTACCGACAACGCTGTTAAGAACCACTGGAACTCCACGCTCAAGATTACGTGCATCTCCTTGTCTTCCTCAGCCGGCAGCAACGCCTCTGATAATGCACGTATCATTGGATGGATAACGTTTCTTATGATTTGTTCTCAAGGGCTACTAAAGTTGACAATTGCTATGAAATTAGATACAACTACACAATTTCTACAATGGACATTTTGCAACTACATATGACTAATAAACGAAAAAACCAAATAAATTTGGATGGGCAGATATAGCTTATTGACTACTGTTATTAATTACGTTGAAGATAACTCATCTTGAGTTATTGTAGGAGTAGTGTCCAAAGTACATCAATGGTAGACTAAGTGGGACTATTGATCTTTTCTTTTTCTAATTAATACCAAGAGTAGCAGGAGGGAAAGGAGCTTTGTGGTGATATGGATCGATGACAAAGCTCCATTCTGTCCCCTTTCTACATGTATAATTGATTAGTTTATCTTTTTTATCTCATCAAAGATCACATCCACCATAGCTTATTGGAGTACAAATTGCTCGCTGTTTGGTGATTGTGGTTTCAGACCACCACAATACTTATCTGATAGCGATCTGTTCTTTTGATTATACAAAGTAATGGCAGGTGATTGTTAATCTCATGTTATCAGTGATTGAGAGTAGCTTTATGTTAAGTGGGGCAGCAATTCATCAATCTTGACCTTTAATACAGCAATGCCTCTAGATATATTTGTCTATTATCATTGTCTCTGCTGTATTTTACCTGCCAAATGACCATCTTGGTGGATTGAAAAAGCATCTCTCTATAATGCAACCATACCTGAGTAGCCTGAATCCCATTATTTTCTTCTGAAACAACTAAGTCACCTTTTTGCATCCCCTATCGCTACAGCGTTATGCAGTTGCCACTTTCAGCTTATGTCCTATCAGCTTCCTTGCCACTCCTGATAGTTCAGCATATTAGAGGACTGGTTTCTTGTTGTTCTTCACCTTTTTTTTTTCCCTTTTAGTGGACTCTCGTGTCAAGCTCATTGGCTCATTGTAGACAACTGTTGATAAAGTGATGAATTCATATAGTAGTCTCAATTCATTGCTTCTGAGTCACTTAATAGTTCTAGTGCCATGAAGCGTATTATCCACAGGCAAGACGATCTGGCTCATAATGCTGCACTTTTTGTTTTAGGAATGTTTGTTAGTATTAGGGGAAGAACAGAAAGTAAAAATCTCCAACGAAGTATATATGGAGATAGGAATAGCAGGATTGGGGAATCAATATGGAAAGTTCGTCTAAGCAATAAAATTGGAACAAGATGACATGCCAGATTAGAAACTCTCTCTGCAGGACAGGAAACTTGCAAAACGAGCATTATGAGTTGTAACCTAGTAAAGAATATTGTAGCTTTCATGGTTCCACAAAAGTGAAAACTTCCGATCAACTGTGGTGATTGATGGATTGCACTTTGAAAAGGAAGTTTCCCATATCCACTTCTATTTTCACAGAAACGTTAACAATCCCTCTTAACTTCTGAAAGCTATCTTTAAGTGGTTTTTTGCATTTTACTGCTTTTTCTATTTAGGACAGGCCTGTCATCGATGGTAAAAAGATGTTAACTTTATGGATGGCTGATGATTATCTGTGCTGGTGTAGAGAAACTTCTCTTTATTATAGATCTTTCGTCTTTTTAACCAAAATTTCAAGGGAAACACTTGATTTATTACTGCAGGCAACCAGGAGATGGTCCCAGATAAGGTCGGTAGTTACCTTTCTGGGCCTCCTTTCCAGAAATCGAAGGATAAACAGGGTATGTAAGTTAAGCATTTCTGTGGCACAATCTTTTCTTTATTATAGTGAGAAACAGGGTATGCTAGTCCGTTTATGCTTTTTGATGCTTAGTAAGCGAAGTTAGTTGAAAGTAGAGGCAAGCAGAGTCAAAGGCCAAGCCTCAACCGCAAAGGGGTGGAGACAGGGGTTTTACGATCCTGTCTTTAGCATGGAGCGAGTGTTAGAGGAATTTTGTCAGAGATTATCTTCATCTACCTATCTACTCTATCAGCTATAGATTAGCTGTAACATCTCCACTAACAAGGCATATAATTGATTGGCAGGCACATTCAGAGCTCACATTTGACAGAATAGAGGTTATCTTCATCTACGTATCTACTTTATCAGCTAAACATTAGTTGCAACATCTCCACTAACGAGGGATATATTGATTTTTATTTTTTGGTCGGGAGGCATATATTGATTGGCCACCAGCAGAGCTTATGTTTGAGACATCTGGAAGTTACACGACATCTGTATGTTTCTTCACTACTCTTCCCCTCTCCACTAAACTTGCAAATTTAGGAGCTTGAAGAGAGTTATAATTAACTCTCTTCAAGCTCCTAAATTTGCAAGTTTAGTGGAGAGGGGAAGAGTAGTGAAGAAACATACAGATGTCGTGTAACTTCCAGATGTCTCAAACATAAGCTCTGCTGGTGGCCAATCAATATATGCCTCCCGACCAAAAAATAAAAATCAATATATCCCTCGTTAGTGGAGATGTTGCAACTAATGTTTAGCTGATAAAGTAGATACGTAGATGAAGATAACCTCTATTCTGTCAAATGTGAGCTCTGAATGTGCCTGCCAATCAATTATATGCCTTGTTAGTGGAGATGTTACAGCTAATCTATAGCTGATAGAGTAGATAGGTAGATGAAGATAATCTCTGACAAAATCCTCTAACACTCGCTCCATGCTAAAGACAGGATCGTAAAACCCCTGTCTCCACCCCTTTGCCGGTTGAGGCTTGGCCTTTGACTCTGCTTGCCTCTACTTTCAACTAACTTCGCTTACTAAGCATCAAAAAGCATAAACGGACTAGCATACCCTGTTTCTCACTATAATAAAGAAAAGATTGTGCCACAGAAATGCTTAACTTACATACCCTGTTTATCCTTCGATTTCTGGAAAGGAGGCCCAGAAAGGTAACTACCGACCTTATCTGGGACCATCTCCTGGTTGCCTGCAGTAATAAATCAAGTGTTTCCCTTGAAATTTTGGTTAAAAAGACGAAAGATCTATAATAAAGAGAAGTTTCTCTACACCAGCACAGATAATCATCAGCCATCCATAAAGTTAACATCTTTTTACCATCGATGACAGGCCTGTCCTAAATAGAAAAAGCAGTAAAATGCAAAAAACCACTTAAAGATAGCTTTCAGAAGTTAAGAGGGATTGTTAACGTTTCTGTGAAAATAGAAGTGGATATGGGAAACTTCCTTTTCAAAGTGCAATCCATCAATCACCACAGTTGATCGGAAGTTTTCACTTTTGTGGAACCATGAAAGCTACAATATTCTTTACTAGGTTACAACTCATAAATGCTCGTTTTGCAAGTTTCCTGTCCTGCAGAGAGAGTTTCTAATCTGGCATGTCATCTTGTTCCAATTTTATTGCTTAGACGAACTTTCCATATTGATTCCCCAATCCTGCTATTCCTATCTCCATATATACTTCGTTGGAGATTTTTACTTTCTGTTCTTCCCCTAATACTAACAAACATTCCTAAAACAAAAAGTGCAGCATTATGAGCCAGATCGTCTTGCCTGTGGATAATACGCTTCATGGCACTAGAACTATTAAGTGACTCAGAAGCAATGAATTGAGACTACTATATGAATTCATCACTTTATCAACAGTTGTCTACAATGAGCCAATGAGCTTGACACGAGAGTCCACTAAAAGGGAAAAAAAAAAGGTGAAGAACAACAAGAAACCAGTCCTCTAATATGCTGAACTATCAGGAGTGGCAAGGAAGCTGATAGGACATAAGCTGAAAGTGGCAACTGCATAACGCTGTAGCGATAGGGGATGCAAAAAGGTGACTTAGTTGTTTCAGAAGAAAATAATGGGATTCAGGCTACTCAGGTATGGTTGCATTATAGAGAGATGCTTTTTCAATCCACCAAGATGGTCATTTGGCAGGTAAAATACAGCAGAGACAATGATAATAGACAAATATATCTAGAGGCATTGCTGTATTAAAGGTCAAGATTGATGAATTGCTGCCCCACTTAACATAAAGCTACTCTCAATCACTGATAACATGAGATTAACAATCACCTGCCATTACTTTGTATAATCAAAAGAACAGATCGCTATCAGATAAGTATTGTGGTGGTCTGAAACCACAATCACCAAACAGCGAGCAATTGTACTCCAATAAGCTATGGTGGATGTGATCTTTGATGAGATAAAAAAGATAAACTAATCAATTATACATGTAGAAAGGGGACAGAATGGAGCTTTGTCATCGATCCATATCACCACAAAGCTCCTTTCCCTCCTGCTACTCTTGGTATTAATTAGAAAAAGAAAAGATCATAGTCCCACTTAGTCTACCATTGATGTACTTTGGACACTACTCCTACAATAACTCAAGATGAGTTATCTTCAACGTAATTAATAACAGTAGTCAATAAGCTATATCTGCCCATCCAAATTTATTTGGTTTTTCGTTTATTAGTCATATGTAGTTGCAAAATGTCCATTGTAGAAATTGTGTAGTTGTATCTAATTTCATAGCAATTGTCAACTTTAGTAGCCCTTGAGAACAAATCATAAGAAACGTTATCCATCCAATGATACGTGCATTATCAGAGGCGTTGCTGCCGGCTGAGGAAGACAAGGAGATGCACGTAATCTTGAGCGTGGAGTTCCAGTGGTTCTTAACAGCGTTGTCGGTACGGCCGTTGAGGAGGCGGGCGATGGTGGCCCAGCTGTTGCCGAACCTGGCGTGGGCGCGCACGATGACCTCGTCCTCCTCCGGAGTGAAGGGGCGGTGGTCCACCTGCGGCGAGAGCTTGATGCACCACCGAAGGCGGCACGACTTGGCGGACCTACCCGGGATCGACTTGCTGATCTGGGACCACTTCCCATGCCCGTGGGTCTGGACCAGCCTCCGCAACGCCTCGTCCTCCTCGGGGCTCCACGGGCCCTTGATCGATCCGCGTCTTTGCTCGCAGAAGCAGAAGAAGCCATGGCCGACTCGCGATGCTTGATCCACACGCTAACCTCTCTATATATCGAATAACGGCTGAGAGATTTTTGTCCAGTGGATAGCGGTGGTGGTGGCCGGGCCTCACATCTGCGTGAATTGGCAGAGAACAAGAAGATTGTTTAGGGGGCGTACGACTGAGAGAGAGAGAGAGGGGGGGGGGGGGGGGAGGGAGGGGAGGGGTTGGGGAATTTTGGGACGTGCAAGCGGAATGAGTTTATTCGGAATCCTGATTGAACCATCCAAAAAATAAGTTCGAAAATTGATTCCCATTCAAATCAGTCTGGAAATCGATTCTCAATTTCAGAAACCTAGGGCCTGCATGACAACGATTCTGTTCCAAAAAAGTAATTTGATTAAAATTACTTTTTCTGATTCTGTTTCTTGAATGAGTTTTAAAGAATCAGAACGCGTTTGGTAATGCATAAAATTTCTGTTCCTGGAACAGAAACGCGTTTGGTAACGCACAAAATTTCTGTTCTCAAAAATAATTTCTCTTGCAATTTTTTTGATTTAAGTCTAATTGAAGATTTATTTTCAATGCACACTAAATAATTCAAAATACACGTTTTTTAGTATGTCATAAATGAAACACAAATTTCTGTTCCAGGGATTTTGGTGTTTAAGGGCCTGCATGGTAACCATTCTGGTTCTTTGATTCTGTTCCCCGGAACAGTAAAAAATTATAATCATGTTTGGTAATGTAAAATAATTTTAATTCTGATTCTTATTTTTTACTGTTCACGGGGAACACTTTTAGTGCAAAAAAAAGAACAAAAAAAAAGTTGGTTCTTGTGAGAAAAACCACTTTTGATAAACTCTTCTCTGCAAGAAAACACAAGACCAACGCCTCCCTCTTTCTCACTTCTCTCGACAAAACAACAGAGTCCCTTGTGGCTCTTGGCTCTCACTTTCACTTCCCTGTCCGCCGCTCCTGAGCTTCGCCGCCGCCGTCCGCCTCTTCGTAGCACGATTCCATGAGTTCGCACACCCTATTTTTCCTCGTCTCCTTGTCGAGCTTGAGTTTGCACCCCTGTTTTTCCTCATCTGCTTACACGAGCGTCGCCCTCGTCGATCTAGGTGAAGACAACCCTAATCAGGCACAGGTGAGAATCGCACTCGCCAATTTGGGCGAGGGCTGCCCTAATCGGGCATGGGCAAGCTTCGCCCTTGCCAATCTGGATGATGGCCGTAGAAAAAAAAATCAAATGAAGCAAGTGAAATATTTCCCTCAAAGCATCTCTTTCTTTATAAGCTTTAAGTGCCTTTAAAGCATCAGCGCACCAGTGTTGCCGATCTGGTTCTGATGCACGAGACAATAGGGAAAGATCAATTGTCTGGCTTCATATATGTTTCCAGCTCAGCACGAGAGCTTTTCATCTGAATTAACTTATTTAGATCCTTGTTCATATGATTTAGCACCTTATCTGTTTATACTGTTGGCGTTGGAGTTGCTTTGCTTCAGTATTTGTTGTGGGTTCTGTGCGGTGAAATGTGCGGTTCGCCCGGATTCTGGTTTCTGTTGCTTATACTTTTCACGGTTCCTTAATGTATAATAAACTGGATTTGCATCACTTCCTCAGGATCAAGCTCCAGTTGGCCTCTTCCTTATAGAAGATATAGTGTGCTCTGGTCATACAGCGTATATTTTGTTAATAGCTCACAAAACTATTTCTCAAGGATTTCTAGATAATTCAGGTGACCGGTAGGTGGAATATTGTGACGAGGAGTGCCAAGGGCATCTTCTCCTCCGTGACCATCCCTACGATAACAAGTTTCGTCTTTTCTAGATACTGAGGCTGACTTGGTTTATGAAGCTGCGCACTATTATGCCTTGTATGTTTCAGAATATGCTGGTAGTTTAACTGCTAAATCTTAGCTTACTAGGACGTGCATAGAGTTGGCACATTTGCTTGCATTAATCAGTAGTAAGGCGCCCATTAACTAGTGTTACTTTATGGGCATCATAACTTAAAACTGATCCTTGCATAATATGATCTTCAATGTTCAGGATACCAATAGTGACAGTTAATGTGGTCAGATGAGTCAAGAACTGAGCGAAAGGCTGTGCAGAAATTTACTTTACATTAATCAGTAACGGTGCCTTCTTGTTCAATTCAAAACTTTGAACAGAGCCGTGCCTTCTAAAATATGTAAACATTTCAATTACAGTGACCACGGCTTGTATTGCTTCATTGCTTGGACAAGTTAGTGCACACACCACATCCAATATTTTCTTCATAAGCAACTTATTGTTTGTTTTAAGGGCCTTGCTTAATTTTTCACTTTTTCCTTCATTTTGCAGTATTTTACGATCTGCGCGTTTTGTATTGTCATATGATTAAAGGTAATGGTCCTTGACTGCATATTTCATTGACAACTTATTTGGATGCTTTTTTCATTAATGAGCATGTTTAGCAATTTAAAGACTTGAATTAGCCAAATTCAATATTATTGTCTCTATCTGGTGACCTATTTATGTGCTTCCTTAGTCTTGTGTAGCTTGAGGATAGTCAGCAACTTTTCAACATGTGGGTTGGATCTTGTGTAGTTGTTCTCTGCTTGCTTTGATATTTTCAAATTTTGACTATGTTATGGTTGCGTATGGTAGCCAATGGCATCCGAGAAAGATACATTTAGTGCAAGATGGACCGACCGTTTGACCAACTTATTTATAAGTTTGATGGTAGAAGAGGTAAAAAAAGGAAATCGCACCTCTTGTACTTTCAACAAAGCAGGGTGGAATACCATACTAGCTGAATTCAATGCTCGGGCAGGACAACAATATAAGCTAACACAGCTGAGGAACAAGATGAACAAATTGAGAAGACAGTTTGGTAGTTTTAAGAAGCTTCTGACACAATCCGGATTTGGTTGGGATAATGTAAATAAAACAGTTGTTGTCGATGATCCAAGTATATGGGAACATCACATCAAGGTATCATTTAACTTTTATTATTTTGGGATCACTGTGTGTGTGTGTGTGTGTGTGTGTGTGTGTGTGTGTGGTGTGTGTGTGTGGTGTGTGTGTGTGTGTGTGTGTGTGTGTTTGTTTGTTTGTTTGTTTTAAGAGGTTTACTCATAAGTATGTCATTATTGTGAAAATTGCAGGATAATACTGAGTGGGCAAAATTCAAAAAGGATGGATTTCCTCAGTATTCCGAGCTATCCATTATATTTGGTGGTACATATGCTACTGGCGAGCAAGCATTAGGAAATGCAGAAGATTTGACGGAGTCAGAGGAACACCCCATTGATGCAGACGATGATTCAAACGACGTCGGTGAACACCCCATTGATCAGGGAGTCTTTACAAGTGGACAGCATAACTTGGATAGGACTCCAAATAGTAAGAGGAGAAGAAAGAGTAAAGCATGTGATATTTCCGATACATGTAAAGCCTTACAGGAGATGATTAAATCTAGGGCAAGTCAACAGAGTGAATCTGCTGCCACCTCACAAGTCACATCACCACCTGTAGACCCTTTCTCTATATCTGCTGTGATTAGTGTCCTACTTAGCATGCCTGAAGTGGATTCAGATCTTTACTACAAAGCACTGGAACGAGCAATGGATAGTGCAATATGGAGGGAGGCTTTCATCTAACTCCAACTGAGATGAGAAACGGACTTCTTCAACGTCTTTATATATGTTGGAAAATGTATTAGGGATTGCATGAGATTTCTATGTTTGGTTTCATTTAACTGTATGACTTATGTTATGATTTCATTTGGTTTTTTAAGATATTTATGTTAAGACTCTTTTATTTGTGTGGTGGTATGGTACGGTGGATTGTGCGAGATTGTTATAATTGGTTTGCTTTCACTATACGACTTATGTTATTGGTTGTTATTGAGTTTTTATTCCTAGATATCTATATTAATGTTCTTGTATTTGTGTGATGGTATAGGTACTATGGAAGAGGGACAAAATAGTGAGTCTAATGGCCAAGTAGCACCTGTTGATCATTACTTGGATGAGGTTGATATTGACATAATAATAGGATGGCTGAGCATCGTTGTGATGGATATGTCCATGCATACAAAAGAACCTATTAGGGACAGTCAATTGTCAGGAGCTGAATGGGTAAGGGAGATTCTTTGTGGACATTCGGATCGAGTATATGAAGCCTTTAGGTTGGAGAGACATGTTTTTCTGAACCTATGTGATTTAATGAGGGCAAGAGGTTGGTTGAAAGATAGTCGTTATGTTAGGGTAGATGAACAAGTTGGGATATTCTTATCTTTGGTTAGCCATGGTAACTCTAATAGAGATTTATGTGAGAGATTCCAACGTTCAGGACAAACAATCAGCACGTATTTCAATAATGTGTTGAAAGCATTTCTCAAATTGGCAAAAGAGATTATTAGACCACCTTCATTTGATGATATTCCAGAAGAGATTCTTATGGATCGTAACCATAAACGCTACTTCAAGGTATGATTTTCATAACGTTGTTGCACCATCAAATATATGTAGTTGATAATCTTGTTTAACACTTTACTTTCATGAAATTGCAGGGTTGCGTAGGTGCTATTGATGGCACTCATATTAGTGCTTCTGTCCCTGTGTCGCAGCAAATCCCGTATAGAGGCAGGAAAGGGACTACCACTCAGAATGTACTGTGTGTTTGTTCATTTGATATGAAATTTACATTCGTGTATGCTGGGTGGGAAGGATCTGCCAACGATTGCCGAGTCCTTTCGGCAGCACTGGAGACTCCTCGGTTGCAATTTCCTCGACCACCACTAGGTATTTGCTTTATCCATAAGGAGTAATTTTCTTTATGATTGTATTGCAACCGTGTATCATAACAAATGTACATATACTTTATTGTAGGTAAATACTATGTGGTAGATTCTGGTTATGCAGCACTTCCAGGATTTTTAACTCCGTTTAAAGGTGAGCGGTATCATCTGAACGATTATAGGGGTAGAGGAAGACGACCTAGAACAGCAAGAGAATTGTTCAACCGTAGGCACTCTTGTCGCGACCCTCCCGAGATTTTCCTGGGATCCCGAGGAGCTAATGGATTGCTAGGCCCATTGGATATCTGGGCTCAGCTCGGGCCCTCCCAGGCCCATACCAAATCGCGTCAGGAAGTTTTAAATCGAGATTGACCTTGGTGTGGTCGGGTGACATGTGAATAGTGTGCGTGCCATCGGAGTCGCCACCAGTCATTTATTGGAGGGTATGACCGGAAACCCTACCAAACGATTGAGAGGGATCGTTCGATCCTACGAAAACCAGAGATCTAGATTCGGGGACTTTGTTACGTCGACGTGCTATCGACGCCCTTTCGGTACCTAAGTTGGGTGATTTTCCTAATCTAAGGAATTCATGCAGGCGAGATTGGATGAGGTAGGCTCTAAAAAGTCTAAAGGGTTCATGCAAATAGGAGTATTTATTCTATCAATCACAATCATATAAATAAATGCGCAATCAAGTAATCGATTCAGAGGGAAATCACACCACTATCAGTCAAAACAAGCAACGGGGGGGGGGGTCCTAGAAGTCGAGGAAACACACCAATTAGGTTCAAGGGTGATTTGGGATGATTTGGAATGATTTGGGTCAGACTGACCAGAGGGGTAGAATGGTCATTTGGAAGCTTGGGGAATCCTAAAATGTGAAATTAGGTCAAACCAGTTGAATGTAGATTTTCCCTAACTTCACGATTTTTAGGAGTTCTATGATTTTTCTGAAATTTTTTGTAATTTTTCTGGAATTTTTTAGACTTTCTAAGAATTTTCTAAGGATTTTCCCTATTTTTGGACATTTTTCGGCATTTTTTGAGAATTTTCCTATGATTCTTGGGATTTTTCCAATTATTTAGAATATTTTTCTATATTTTCTAGAATTTTTATTTTTTTAATTTTTAATATTTTTCCTAATTTTTCGAAACATTTTTAGAATTTTTTTGTATTTTCTGAAATTTTATTATTATTATTATGATTTTTAATTTTTTTTATATCTATTTTCCTATTTTATTGTTTTTCCATTATTCTGATTTTTTTTAGATTTTTCTAAATTTTTTGAAAATTTTTGTGGTTTTTAGGGGTTTTTCCTATTTATTTTTTTTAAAAAAATTTTTTCATATTTTTTAACAAATTCTTTTTAAATTTTTCTAAAATTTCTATGATTTTATGATTTTTTTATTGACTTTTTTTATTATTTTTTTATTTATTATTTATTTCCTTATAATTTCCAAATTTCTAAATTTTTTATAAGATTTTAGAATTTGTTAGTTTTTCGTATTTATTTATTTGTTTATTATTATTTTTGGACCGGGTCGGGTCGGATCACCCGGCCCACTACCAGACCCGGCCTAAGGCCCAACACCCTAACCAGACGCGAAACGACGTAGTTTTGTGTTTTGTTTTGATTTTTTTTTTTTTGAATTTTCCGGATTTTATTTCTTATTTGTCTTAAAATAATACTAAAAATGACAGATCCTAAGCTAAAGACGCGACACGTGGTACTCTACAGCCGATGGATGGTTTACTAAGATCGACGCCA
>JAGVVM010008303.1:0-15524 GCA_019149425.1 Psidium friedrichsthalianum | reverse complement strand
AAAGGGCGACAATAGTGAATATTACAGTCGGAACTGATTCTAAATTTCCTGAAATGTAAGGTAAGAATTGGTAGGCCGAGGGGCCTAGTGAGGAATCGCTTCCCCCTTGAGCCTAACAGATGGAGAGAAGAAGAATTCATTCAAGGGCACCCAAATTTTCAGTGGTAAAAGTATCAGGGCGAGATCAGTACACTTACACATTATCATTGACAACGAGAACTGCAGAAGCTACGTGAGTCGCAACTAGTGTGAATTCATGGCCGTTGCCCGTTTGTCCGGAAGGTGTTCTCCGTTCAGAAGAGCCCAGAGGATTGCCTCGCATACCCCCTTGTAATGCACAATCAGATGTCCGCCGTCGGAATTTCATGATACCTGATCCAGGGTAGCTTTCCCGCAACATACCGCTGAAGTCGAAAGGGCACTACCTTGTCTTCGTACCCTTGCCAGATATGAACAAAGCTTTCGTTCCGTGGGAAAGGATTGCTTAAATCCAGCGGATCAAATTCCCAGTTGCCAAAACTGACCGTAAAGTCATTTAGAGCGTGTCGAACACCTGCCTTCTCCGTAGTTTATCCTGTTCACAGTGGCCTTCTATAGTCAGAAAGAAACCTCGCGAATGGGAAGAGAGGATCATAACAGTCACAGCACGGATTGGCCATAGACTGATAAGAAAGCCATTAAAACTCTACTCTTAGCTGATAGAATCTGTCTTTGCGAGCACCAATGGACAGAACAAGGGCCGTTCAGGTAAACCTTCACATGCACATCGGAAATACAAAGTACCTTGGTGAGCATTGGGAATTCTGGCGTCTTCTTGAGGACGTCACCGTCTCGATCGTTAAAAAAAGCTGGGTTCTTCTCCAAGAAAGTAGTCAAAGGGAGCCATTCTCGGGTCACCCACCAGTGGAGCAATTCAGGGGCGTAATTCGCCAGCCAGAAGGTCCACTGGATGAGCTTTCTCCTGAAGTCCAGCCTAGTCAAATTCTCCGGAAGAGATTTCCAGGAATAGTTGATGACTGGAACTACTAAAGCCATGCCTTCTAGTCTGCACCACCATGCACTATAAGATTTTGTTTCCAGGAGGGGGCTACAAGTGATTTGAAGGTTATAACACTTGCCTATGTGGTATGTGCTTTAGGCAACTCCAGGCAGGGTAGGATCCCATTGAAACCCCGATCACGTAAAACTTGGGCCCCATTTTTAATTGATCTGCAAGTTCCTGGATGTCGTAAGCTTCGCTCTTTGTCGAGCGCTTCGAGTTAGGATCACTGTCTCCGTAGCCGGCTCGATCAAATTGCAGAAAGTATATAGCCAACTTCTCTATCTGTTCCTGCAAGTTCAAAACTTAAATATCCTATGTTCTAGGATAAACTTGACGGCTTTCTTTTTTGTGTAGTCTTCCTATAACTTTTTTGGGCCAAAAATAGTGTTACCACTTACAGGACAGTACATTCCTTTGCAAAGATAACTAAGTTTAAAAATGTAGGACACAGACGAACTCATCATTAGGTTATTGCATTCACATATGCGCAAAATATATGGGAAGAGGTAATGTAGAGTGGTTCTAGATGCGCTTCTATACGTACTTTTATTCCTTGTTATACTCTTATGTTTTGATAGTATTCGGCATCATCTCTGCTATTGAAATGCTACATTCTAATCATATCAGATACAATGCAAGGGGGATTCATTCTCGTACTTGGGGTGCCTGAAAACTCATCTCCTTGGAGCTCCCAAACCCGTGTACTACAATGACCTTGTAGTTCGATCTTTCTCTAGCGATGCCTCTCTCCCTGTAAGCCAGATACCTTCCGTCGCGGAGCCTGATTCTTGTACAGGTAGTCGCAGTTTCTGCAGCGAGTACAGCATCCTGGGGAGGAGGAAGCTGCGCGGCCTTGTAAAGGACCATCAGACCCATCAGCAAAACCGCCACCGCTCTCAAAATCATCCCTGAAACTAGTGGTCTACAAATTGAGTTAGCCACAACCCAAGAGAGAGAAGTACCTCAGAGGAAGGAAGGAGGAGAGGAAGAAAAGGCAAGAATCCATCTTACGTGAAGAAACTACAGATGGTAAGTAAAGCTCCAGTCTTTCAGGGGCTTCGGAAGTCCAGATTGTCTTCTTCTATATGAGTTGCGTTGATTGAGCCATTGTTGATCTGGGGCAGGCAGCCTGAAGAATTTGACTAAAATCCCCTCAGACTGGGTTGCCTCATAAGTCATTTCTGAGTGGATATTTAACGGCGCTCTGGCTTATGCTGGTGAAGTGGTTTTTCCAACATTTGGAGAAGAGTGTCCAAGCAGCCGACTTACTGGAATTTCCACGGCTGCCGTTGATTACGTCCATCTGATTCCTCAAGCTACTTATAAAGAAAATGAAGTTTAATGTCACATTCTGGCTCTCTCTCTCTCTCTCTCTCTCTCTCTCTCTCTCTCTCCATGACTAGTAGGTCTAGCTACTCCTCTTCGTCAAGCAAAGTGAAGAGCAAAAAATCTGGAGAAGGGCGAAACGGTGAGGACAAGACAGTCCCCTATGAACCCAAAAAGGGCACTATTGATGGAATCTTGCAGGACTTTCACTTGCTCTGCTTCCATATGAATGGTAATGGGCTTGGCCTTTTCTCTTTTTTCTAAATCTGGTTCTGCTCTTTCAACTCCAAGACCGTCATCAATCCTCACTTTGAAGAGCCCGAGTTCTACCTATTACACGCCCAACTGGAAAATCATTTGACTTGGAGCTTAACGTCGCTCTAATCTTGAGAAAACAAGAGGATACCATGAATGACAGTTGATGTCTGATGTCTCCCACCCAGTAGCCAGAGACCCTGTTCTCCTCGTACAAACCCGGAAGACGATGTGGATGATGGAAACTCTTTTCCCTCGAGGAGGTGGGGAGAACAAACGAGCTTTGGGTGCTTGAGATAGAGCGATTTGACAGCCATTGATGGAGCAACGTGTTACAGCACCAATCTCGTCGGTGAACAGAGTGCAAAATGGCGGACACGGAGTCGAACGATGGGCCATGAACTGGAAGTCGTCAGCTCGTGAACACGTCCTCGGAAGGGCTGGACCAGAATCCCAAGAAAGGTTGGGCCGATTGTGACTTTCTGCAGCGAGTGGCAAAGAGGCGTTTGATGATCAACATGTCCAGACGTGACCCAGGACAGGACGGGACGTGTTCTGGCGGTTCATTCCAATCTTTTCATTTCCTTCTTCTTATCAGATAATCGATCCGTAGTTCGTTATCATTGTGGTCTTAAAAATCGGCAAATAAAAACAACACGAACTAGCACTAGCCAAACTCGACACGAAATGAATTTTCATCCCCCAACGTTTGTTGGCAAGTTATGCGATCAAATTTCATATGATACAGTTCACACGAACTCCCGATCTCAAATCGAATTGTAGAAAGTCATTTGGTAAGAATCAAAGTCCGAGCCAGTGTCAGTTGTTGCTTCTAAGCTCCATAGAGGATGTGATTCGAGAATTTGCTGTTTAAATGAGCTAATTAGTGCTAAGTGACCAACTTTATCAACCATATTCTTTAAATGAAAGGTCAAAATAGATAAAATAATCCCTCAATCCTTGCACCTTCGCGCTTTTTCTAAAAAAAAAAAAATTAAATTTGTAAATACGGCTAAGCGATGACGTGGAAAGAAAAAGAAGCACTAAACCCTTTTTCTAATCATTTATTAAATGAGAGACCTAATCTTGAAAAGGGACGTGTGCAAATAGATTACAAAAAGGAGTGCGATAAGGTCATCTTCTTATATGCAATTGCATATTCTGAGGCAAAAAGGCATGCTGACAATGACGAATCAAATGGCATTGTCATTAGAAAAACGAATTGATTTAGTAACAAGGGAACAGACAGGCGAATCGCTAAAATAGGATTGTGGCACCGACTGTTAGAGTGTGATGTATACTTTCCTATGACAGGAAAGCACGTCTGTAATGGGAAGTGCGATGTGCTAATTATAGTGGAATCCTCTACTGAACGTGGCCTTAGTTTAAGGGTGAACCAAATAAAATCTCATATTTCAATTTCTCTTTCTCGCTATAAACGTTTTACTTCGACTTAATTGTGCGCCGAATCCTAACACCAACACATGTACAATTTCACAGATTAAGAATTGAATCCGCTATCCATTTTGCGAGAATTCCACCTCGTTACATTTGAAATTTATTTGACACGGGACGATATTTCTTGTAGAACCGTCTCATTCGTTAAAACAGACTCTTATCTTGTTAAAATATAATTTTTCTCCCCTGAAATACTGAAGCAAGTATCAACTTACCTAATTTGCACAGAGCACTTCGCATTTACAAGACGATTACATCATTTCATCCACTAAAGGAGGAACTTCTAAAGAAAAAACGAGAAAAATTAAAGCAGCTGAAATGGAAAAAAAGGAAAATAAATAAGGAAGAACCGCTGTATATTGTTTTCCCACTAATAAGCTGTATAGGCTATCGAAAAGGAGGGAAGTGATTTTGAGCAGGTTGAAACGCTTGCAGATCCGTCGTCGTTTGGCACGACCCGTCGTCGTTGATCGAGTTCCTGAGTATGAAGAAGTATTTAAGTTCATCGCGACAACAATCTGTAAAAATTCGATTGCTTCATGCGTAGATGAGCCAGAGCTATCAGAAGCTGTAAGTAATCAGAATTCTCAGCTTATTTATATAAGCTGAGAATTCTGATTACTTACAGCTTCTGATAGCTCTGGCTCATCTACGCATGAAGCAATCGAATTTTTACAGATTGTTGTCGCGATGAACTTAAATACTTCTTCATACTCAGGAACTCGATCAACGACGACGGGTCGTGCCAAACGACGACGGATCTGCAAGCGTTTCAACCTGCTCAAAATCACTTCCCTCCTTTTCGATAGCCTATACAGCTTATTAGTGGGAAAACAATATACAGCGGTTCTTCCTTATTTATTTTCCTTTTTTTCCATTTCAGCTGCTTTAATTTTTCTCGTTTTTTCTTTAGAAGTTCCTCCTTTAGTGGATGAAATGATGTAATCGTCTTGTAAATGCGAAGTGCTCTGTGCAAATTAGGTAAGTTGATACTTGCTTCAGTATTTCAGGGGAGAAAATTATATTTTAACAAGATAAGAGTCCTGTTTTAACGAATGAGACGGTTCTACAAGAAATATCGTCCCGTGTCAAATAAATTTCAAATGTAACGAGGTGGAATTCTCGCAAAATGGATAGCGGATTCAATTCTTAATCTGTGAAATTGTACATGTGTTGGTGTTAGGATTCGGCGCACAATTAAGTCGAAGTAAAACGTATAGCGAGAAAGAGAAATTGAAATATGAGATTTTATTTTGGTTCACCCTTAAACTAAGGCCACGTTCAGTAGAGGATTCCACTATAATTAGCACATCGCACTTCCCGTTACAGACGTGCTTTCCTGTCATAGGAAAGTATACATCACACTCTAACAGTCGGTGCCACAATCCTATTTTAGCGATTGCCTGTCTGTTCCCTTGTTACTAAATCAATTCGTTTTTCTAATGACAATGCCATTTGATTCGTCATTGTCAGCATGCCTTTTTGCCTCAGAATATGCAATTGCATATAAGAAGATGACCTTATCGCACTCCTTTTTGTAATCTATTTGCACACGTCCCTTTTCAAGATTAGGTCTCTCATTTAATAAATGATTAGAAAAAGGGTTTAGTGCTTCTTTTTCTTTCCACGTCATCGCTTAGCCGTATTTACAAATTTAATTTTTTTTTTTAGAAAAAGCGCGAAGGTGCAAGGATTGAGGGATTATTTTATCTATTTTGACCTTTCATTTAAAGAATATGGTTGATAAAGTTGGTCACTTAGCACTAATTAGCTCATTTAAACAGCAAATTCTCGAATCACATCCTCTATGGAGCTTAGAAGCAACAACTGACACTGGCTCGGACTTTGATTCTTACCAAATGACTTTCTACAATTCGATTTGAGATCGGGAGTTCGTGTGAACTGTATCATATGAAATTTGATCGCATAACTTGCCAACAAACGTTGGGGATGAAAATTCACTTCGTGTCGAGTTTGGCTAGTGCTAGTTCGTGTTGTTTTTTATTTGCCGATTTTTAAGACCACAATGATAACGAACTACGGATCGATTATCTGATAAGAAGAAGGAAATGAAAAGATTGGAATGAACCGCCAGAACACGTCCCGTCCTGTCCTGGGTCACGTCTGGACATGTTGATCATCAAACGCCTCTTTGCCACTCGCTGCAGAAAGTCACAATCGGCCCAACCTTTCTTGGGATTCTGGTCCAGCCCTTCCGAGGACGTGTTCACGAGCTGACGACTTCCAGTTCATGGCCCATCGTTCGACTCCGTGTCCGCCATTTTGCACTCTGTTCACCGACGAGATTGGTGCTGTAACACGTTGCTCCATCAATGGCTGTCAAATCGCTCTATCTCAAGCACCCAAAGCTCGTTTGTTCTCCCCACCTCCTCGAGGAAAAGAGTTTCCATCATCCACATCGTCTTCCGGGTTTGTACGAGGAGAACAGGGTCTCTGGCTACTGGGTGGGAGACATCAGACATCAACTGTCATTCATGGTATCCTCTTGTTTTCTCAAGATTAGAGCGACGTTAAGCTCCAAGTCAAATGATTTTCCAGTTGGGCGTGTAATAGGTAGAACTCGGGCTCTTCAAAGTGAGGATTGATGACGGTCTTGGAGTTGAAAGAGCAGAACCAGATTTAGAAAAAAGAGAAAAGGCCAAGCCCAATTACCATTCATATGGAAGCAGAGCAAGTGAAAGTCCTGCAAGATTCCATCAATAGTGCCCTTTTTGGGTTCATAGGGGACTGTCTTGTCCTCACAGTTTCGCCCTTCTCCAGATTTTTTGCTCTTCACTTTGCTTGACGAAGAGGAGTAGCTAGACCTACTAGTCATGGAGAGAGAGAGAGAGAGAGAGAGAGAGAGAGAGAGCCAGAATGTGACATTAAACTTCATTTTCTTTATAAGTAGCTTGAGGAATCAGATGGACGTAATCAACGGCAGCCGTGGAAATTCCAGTAAGTCGGCTGCTTGGACACTCTTCTCCAAATGTTGGAAAAACCACTTCACCAGCATAAGCCAGAGCGCCGTTAAATATCCACTCAGAAATGACTTTATGAGGCAACCCAGTCTGAGGGGATTTTAGTCAAATTCTTCAGGCTGCCTGCCCAGATCAACAATGGCTCAATCAACGCAACTCATATAGAAGAAGACAATCTGGACTTCCGAAGCCCCTGAAAGACTGGAGCTTTACTTACCATCTGTAGTTTCTTCACGTAAGATGGATTCTTGCCTTTTCTTCCTCTCCTCCTTCCTTCCTCTGAGGTACTTCTCTCTCTTGGGTTGTGGCTAACTCAATTTGTAGACCACTAGTTTCAGGGATGATTTTGAGAGCGGTGGCGGTTTTGCTGATGGGTCTGATGGTCCTTTACAAGGCCGCGCAGCTTCCTCCTCCCCAGGATGCTGTACTCGCTGCAGAAACTGCGACTACCTGTACAAGAATCAGGCTCCGCGACGGAAGGTATCTGGCTTACAGGGAGAGAGGCATCGCTAGAGAAAGATCGAACTACAAGGTCATTGTAGTACACGGGTTTGGGAGCTCCAAGGAGATGAGTTTTCAGGCACCCCAAGTACGAGAATGAATCCCCCTTGCATTGTATCTGATATGATTAGAATGTAGCATTTCAATAGCAGAGATGATGCCGAATACTATCAAAACATAAGAGTATAACAAGGAATAAAAGTACGTATAGAAGCGCATCTAGAACCACTCTACATTACCTCTTCCCATATATTTTGCGCATATGTGAATGCAATAACCTAATGATGAGTTCGTCTGTGTCCTACATTTTTAAACTTAGTTATCTTTGCAAAGGAATGTACTGTCCTGTAAGTGGTAACACTATTTTTGGCCCAAAAAGTTATAGGAAGACTACACAAAAAAGAAAGCCGTCAAGTTTATCCTAGAACATAGGATATTTAAGTTTTGAACTTGCAGGAACAGATAGAGAAGTTGGCTATATACTTTCTGCAATTTGATCGAGCCGGCTACGGAGACAGTGATCCTAACTCGAAGCGCTCGACAAAGAGCGAAGCTTACGACATCCAGGAACTTGCAGATCAATTAAAACTGGGGCCCAAGTTTTACGTGATCGGGGTTTCAATGGGATCCTACCCTGCCTGGAGTTGCCTAAAGCACATACCACATAGGCAAGTGTTATAACCTTCAAATCACTTGTAGCCCCCTCCTGGAAACAAAATCTTATAGTGCATGGTGGTGCAGACTAGAAGGCATGGCTTTAGTAGTTCCAGTCATCAACTATTCCTGGAAATCTCTTCCGGAGAATTTGACTAGGCTGGACTTCAGGAGAAAGCTCATCCAGTGGACCTTCTGGCTGGCGAATTACGCCCCTGAATTGCTCCACTGGTGGGTGACCCGAGAATGGCTCCCTTTGACTACTTTCTTGGAGAAGAACCCAGCTTTTTTTAACGATCGAGACGGTGACGTCCTCAAGAAGACGCCAGAATTCCAATGCTCACCAAGGTACTTTGTATTTCCGATGTGCATGTGAAGGTTTACCTGAACGGCCCTTGTTCTGTCCATTGGTGCTCGCAAAGACAGATTCTATCAGCTAAGAGTAGAGTTTTAATGGCTTTCTTATCAGTCTATGGCCAATCCGTGCTGTGACTGTTATGATCCTCTCTTCCCATTCGCGAGGTTTCTTTCTGACTATAGAAGGCCACTGTGAACAGGATAAACTACGGAGAAGGCAGGTGTTCGACACGCTCCTAAATGACTTTACGGTCAGTTTTGGCAACTGGGAATTTGATCCGCTGGATTTAAGCAATCCTTTCCCACGAACGAAAGCTTTGTTCATATCTGGCAAGGGTACGAAGACAAGGTAGTGCCCTTTCGACTTCAGCGGTATGTTGCGGGAAAGCTACCCTGGATCAGGTATCATGAAATTCCCGACGGCGGACATCTGATTGTGCATTACAAGGGGGTATGCGAGGCAATCCTCTGGGCTCTTCTGAACGGAGAACACCTTCCGGACAAACGGGCAACGGCCATGAATTCACACTAGTTGCGACTCACGTAGCTTCTGCAGTTCTCGTTGTCAATGATAATGTGTAAGTGTACTGATCTCGCCCTGATACTTTTACCACTGAAAATTTGGTGCCCTTGAATGAATTCTTCTTCTCTCCATCTGTTAGGCTCAAGGGGGAAGCGATTCCTCACTAGGCCCCTCGGCCTACCAATTCTTACCTTACATTTCAGGAAATTTAGAATCAGTTCCGACTGTAATATTCACTATTGTCGCCCTTTTTCGGATTTGATGTATGAACGGAATTGCGGTGCGTTCCAGCAAAGCATGGCATCGAAATAACTCCACAGATTGTAATTCGGTCGATCAACTCCCAATATTTTTCCACCAAGAATGAGGTAAAGCACAAACATTGGCACTTGTTCAGGAAACCATATCTGAGCTCATGCATAACATGATTAGGACTTGTCTATCCGGAGCATAAAGCCTGAAATTCGCACTTTCCATTATTGGCATAACTTTCTAAATTTTCTAGCTTGAGGGGGCAAAAGAAAAGAAAAGACAGTAGTCTACGGTCAGCTGGGCCTTTCAACAGATAAGTTCAGCTCACACGAAGCTCTGACTTTTGAAACCTTAACAGCATTGCCTAAAAAACGCCAAAAGACACGAGCTTTTAAGCAAGTTGCGCACCCACCGAACAACTGTTGAAGTTTGTTTCGAAAAAACAAACAAAAGTGTCTTTCTTTGCGTCCACGCGTAGGAAAGAATGGGAGATTGTCAAGTCAGTTTATAAATTAATACTATTATAAGTATTCTGAAAAAAGAGAAATGGCAAATGGGCTAGTCCCACCATACCCCGCGTGCGGATGCGCGATTATTAGGCTGCACTTTAAGCACTTTTGCGCGGTCGTGATTCGAAATCGGCAATTATTTTTATTTATTTTTATTTTTCGAAATAATAATAATTAATTAATTACTAAACTCTAGCGCAACAGTGCGCCTGTTCACTAAGAGGTTGAGTAATTTATTATTATTCAGACGAGACAGGTTTCAAAAAATGACAGGTTGCGTCCGTCCGAATTCCAATGAACATGAATAGGTATGTCCGAATGAGCAGTTTATTGGACACGAAGAGGTATATGAGAAATTTAGAAAAGGTGTCAAATGGGTGGGTCGGGTCGGGTTGGGCGGGTTTAATATGGTCCCGACCTATATTGAACCCGTCTAACCCATTTGACCCATATTTCAATGGACCATACACACCCCACCCGCACCACCCATACCCGACTGAACCCATTTTGACCCAATTACAAATCCACTAATATTCTACGAAAAATTATATAACTTATTTTAAACCTATTTTGTTTGCTTTTATTTTTTCTTGCATTTTTCTCCGGCCACGGCGAGCGGCGCAGCCGGCGGCAACGGGTGGGCAGAGGCGGCCTGTGAACAGCATGGCCGGTGAACCGGTGGAACGGTGACCGCTGAGAACCGGCGCCGTCTGCCTCGGCCCGGTGCGCCGCGGCCAGGCCGCAGGTTGCCTCGGCCGGTCGCCGCGGCCGGCCGCAGGTCGCCTCGGCCGGTCCTTCGCGGTCGGGCGCAGGTCGCCTCGAGCTGGTCTCCGTCGGCCGGCCGCCGGTCGCCGCGGCCCCCCGCGGGTCTCCGCGGCCGGCCACGTCCAGCGAGGCGGCCAGGGGGAATCGCCGCGAGCCGGCCACTGGCCCTGCCCGGCCCATCGTCGGCCGCTGCCACCGTCATCCCCGAAATCAATTCCATGACAACGACGAAAATTGTTTTCCAGTTCATTTTTAAGTATTAATCAAATATCGAAAAAAATATTATTATTTTCTTGAAAAATGACTTCCTGAAAAATGATTTCGAAAGTATCACATTTTCCGTGAAAACAAACGGAAAGGCCCTAGGTCCATTTGTAATTTGTGAGAGTTATGGGTCGAAAATGGGTCCAATGGGTCGAAAATGGGTTTCATGCGTGGCCCAGTTTTGACCCATTTAATTTCACTTTAACCTTTTGGACCCATTTTTAGTGAGTCCTTTAAATATTAATGCCCATATAAGACCTATTTTATACAAAATATGGGTCAATATGGGTCAAATATGGGTCTTTGACCCATATTGACGGCTCTAATGAGAATTAACCACTTTTCGGACTCGAACAGGGTGTTCTATTGCTTTGTATATAGGTTAACTATTCTGTTCGTAATTAAAAAAAAAAAAAAAAAAAAAAAAAAAACTTACTTGGCTTCAAAAAATTTTTCAGATTTTCGTTTTTTTCTGAAATTAGATACACCTTCGTTTTCGATTGTTTTTTCCTAGAAAGTTCCTTGAAAAATTAATTAGAATTGCTATCTAATAATCGCGGTTGAGACGTCTGTTGTTATCCTGGGGATTTTTTGCCAGCACATAGCAATTTTGTGGGGCAAATAATTCCTTAAAGAGAGTGCTCTCATTCACGCCTCAGAGTTCTGATTCCTTTGTTCATCATTCCATTTTACATATCTTGCCACCAAAACATCTAAAGCAGTATGAAAGCACCAAAGGAAGGGCAAAAATTCGCAAAAGCATCGACTCAGACAACCGAAGTTTCCTCTCCTGCAAGTACCAATTCACTTTTGACAAAAAGAAAGGAAAAACCCAAAATCAAAGACCGGTCAACTATTATATGTCATCTAACTCAGTAATTTGAAGTAAAAATTAAGTGTACTAGTTTGGATTTTAGTGATTAACAAATTAGTTTATGGTAAATTTATCACCGAGGTACAATTTGAGATTTTTGATAGTCAAAATAATATTTTTGGATAAATTTATTACAGGTGTATCAATTTGGAGTTTTTTGTGGTATTAATCTTTTGTAATACTAAGCGGCAATTTTTGTTTAAAAGTCAGTCCATGTGGAATTTTTTTTTTAAAAGTGAGTCCACCTAAAAAAAAAAAAGCCAAAAAACTTAGAAAAAAGGCCTTGCACAACCTTTGCCGCTATTGCCCCACCATTGCTGACAATGGTATGAGATGGCTAGCGGTGACATCGAGGGTATGAGATGGCTAGCGGCTGACATCAAGTGAGGGCTCCTAGGCGAGGCCTAGTCGTCGCTAGCCGAGGTGGTGTCTCCTAGTCACAACGATGCTCGACCTCATCCAATGACGACTAGTCCCACCAACCTTGGCAAGGCCTCGCTTATTGTCGGAAGGGGTCACTGGCCATAGGATGTGGCTCAACGAACTCATCACAGGCGGCAAAGGCTATGAAAGCCCTTGCCGCCCAACACTACCCTTTATTTTTCTTATTTTTTATTTAATTTTTTTTAATTTTTCTAACTTTTCCTACCCTACCCTTTTTTTCTTTTTTTTTTTAGGATTTAATACCACAAAAATTTCAAACTGGTACACATATGATAAATTATCAAAAACTATTTTTTTACCGTAAAAAACCCAAACTATTGTACTTATGATCAATTTATCCCAAAATTTTTATTAACCACCAAAATTCCGAACTGTTACACTTATATACCATAAAATCTAAGTGGTTGGAAAATAGCTCTCGTTGAGACTTCATTAATAGTCCATGTCAATTTTGGGTGCATTCATTAATTTGATTTTTTAAGTAATACGGAATACTTAAAAATTTTCAAATTATTTCCTTGCATGTTTACACATTAGATTTCGCAATTAGATCATAGAAATTTGAGTTTGAAGGTCGATGAGTAAATTTTTTCCCTTAAAAAATCCCAAACAAACAACCCTCATGTCCGACCAAAAAAAAAACCGTAATGGATTTATTATACGAATCGGATCGGATTGCTCTCATAAATTGAATAGTCCACATAAAATTTGGACGCATTCATTCTATTGATGGACTTATATCTGTGAATCGGATCGCAATTATAGATTGAGCAGTGCATGCAAATTTGCGTGCATTCATTTTATTGACGGATTTTCAAACATTTGAGCGATTATAATGCTAAGTGGATATCTCAATAGATAAACATACCCATTTGTTAAGGCTCGCACTATTCTCACTCTTCAAATAATTTTAGATACACCGTAAAATTTAAATGGTCCAAAGTAGCTCTCCTTGGGACTTTAGTCCCGTGTAATTTGATTTTTCTAAGCAATAGGAAATACTTAAAATTTTCTAAATATTTTCTTCCATCTTTATTAAATTAGATTTCTTAATTAGATCATAGAAGTTTCACTTGAAAGTCAATGAATAACTTTTTTCCCTTAAAATAAGCCAAAACAAACAACCTTGATGGATTTGTTACATGAATCCGATCAAATTGCTCTCATAAATTGAATAGTCCACTTAAAATTTGGGCGAATTCATTCTATTGATGGACTTATATAGCTGAATTGGATTGCTATCATAAATTGAGCAGTCCACGTAAGTTTGGGCTCCTTCATTTTATCGACGGATTTGTCAAATATTTGAGCGATTAGGGTAGATATCTTAATAAATAAACTTACTCTTTTGCTAAGCTCGTACTATTTCCACTCTTCAAATAATTTTAGATACACCATAAAATTTAAATGGTCCAAAATAGATCTCATTGGGACTTCGTTAAAAGTCCACGTGTAATTGATTTTTTACGTAATACGACATACTTAAAAACTTTCAAAATATTTCCTTGGATGTTTATGCTATGTTAGGTTTCACCAATTAGATCCTACAAGATTTAACTTGAAGGTGGAGAGTAACTTTTTTGGAAACAACCCTAACGGATTTCATTATATGAATCAATCACGACCTGCTTCTGCAAATTGAAATAAATCACGTAATACATCTGGGACCCCCCGAATGTTCAGTCTATTGAGCGAATTATTATGTGAACGCGATACCATCATAATTTGAGTAGTCCCACGCAACATATTGGTGAACTTCATTTGATTGCAGATTCCGTCAAAAATTTGAAGCGCATTAAAATGCATCATGTGGATCATCTCAATGAATAAACATACTATGTGCTGTTCAAGGCTCGCACCATTTCCACTATTTAAATAACTTTAGTGTCACCATAAATTTTTTGGTCAAAAGAACACCCTAAAATTTTAAATGGTCCAAAATTGCTTCTTATTGGGATCATTAATTGTACATGTGTAATTTGCTTTTTTTTTTTAAGTAATACGAAATACTTAAAACTTTTCCAAAATTTTCCCTTTCCATGTTTATATATTAGATCTTAATAGATCATAGAAGTATGAATTGAAGGCCGATGAAAAATTTTTTCCCTTAAAGTAAGCCAAAACCAGGCAACCCTAACGGATTCAATTATATGATTCGGATCGGATTGCTCTCATAAACTTGAATGGTCCACGTAAAAAAACTTGGGCGCATTCATTCTATTGAGGGACTTATATATGTGATCGGATTGCTATATAAATTGCGCAGTCCACCTAAGTTTGGGCACATTCATTTTTGGGACGGACCTTGTAAAAAAAATTGAGCATAATTATAATGACTACGTGGATATCCCAATAAATAGACATACAATGTGATGGCTCGTGGATCATGCCCACTCTTCAACATAATTTAGATACACCATAAAATTTAAATGGTCCAAAAAAGATTTCTTAGTGATGACTTCGTAATAGTCCATGTGTAATTGATTTGCCTTAAGTAATATGGAAATGTTAAAACTTTAAATATTTCCTTGCATATTTATATACTAGATTTCGCTTTTTCAACAGATCCTACAAGTTTGACTTGAAGGTGGATGAACCAACTCCCCCCTTTAAAAAGCTTGAAAAATCAAAAAATTCTGCCATTTGTAGGGTTCATATATGACTCGAATCGGAATTGAATTGATAAATGAATGGTCCTGTAAATTCGGAGAGCACTCATCCCATGAGGGGTTAATATGCGAAGGGAGCGCTATCATAAATAAGAGTCAATATGGAGCATCCATTTTATTGAGGTGGTTCTCAAAAATCGCCCGTTTGAGCGACTATAACGCTTTGTTCAAGGATGGTAATATTTCCCCTTCTTTCAAATAATTTTAGATTGCACCATAAAATTAAATAGGACCAAATGCTCTCATTAGGACTTCATTAATTAGTGCACGTGGTAAGTTGACAAAAATTTTTAAGTAATACGAAATATTATTTTTTTCAAAATATTGCCTGAATATTTAATATTAGATTCACGGATAGATCATAAAATTTTGACTCTTACCAACAAAAAAAAAAAACAACCATATCGGGGTTCATTATATGGATGGATCAGAGTGCTCTAATAATGATGGTTTACGTAAAATGTCCACATATTAATTGATGGGGAGAATGTGAAAGACTGCATAAATCGGAGGCGCATCATTTATTTCTGGATTGCAAAAATTTTGGTAATCTAATGACGTGGATATCTCAATAAATAAAAACATACCCTTCCGCACGGCACACGGTCACTTCAAAAATTTTAGCTACACATGAACGAACTGTTCCCAGC
>JAGVVM010008302.1:0-15904 GCA_019149425.1 Psidium friedrichsthalianum | reverse complement strand
CCCCATATTCCCAACTCAAGCTTTCAGAAAGAACCTAGAAAACAATCCACAAAAAGTTCATCTTTCTGCGACTTAACCTTGTTGGGTGAGGGTAGCTCTTGACGGATCTAACCAGGGTGACCATTGCCTGATGCCAACCTAGGCGAGGGTCGCCCTATGCCGTCGATGGCTGGGAAGGGAAGAGGAAAAAAAACAAAAGAAAATAGAAAATATAATAGTAAAAAAATAAAAAGAAAATGATGAAAATGTCCTTTCAGTTATGTCCTTGTTTAAAATAATAAAAAAAAAATTTAGGTCCTTCTTTGAAATAAAGTCTACTTTAGCCCTTTTTTTTTAAGAAAAACAATGACACTTTAAGCATTTATTTGAAATTTTTACTTAAAAAATTTGTGGAAATTTATCTAGGAAACTTGAGTTTTGCCGCCTCTTTTTATGAAATTATCCCTCTTAGTCGAGTCAATTATCACTGATGATTTAATTCATTCCAAATTACCAGCTATTCTAATAGTTTACCAAATATTTGGGCAACCTACCACTTATTAATGTTAATATGATTGTTCGAAACCACTCATTTTCTACTAATTTTACCACCATTTGTTCAGGAGTTTACTAAAGTTATAAACTTTTATAATAAAAAAAAAAGTAAATTATAATTTCTTTCCAAAGCTACCAACTACGCCACTAATTTTCCAATATCAATTTTAGAGCTTAAGTCGGACTCTTACATGAATTTGATAACTTTTATTTGAACCAGTTATCAATGTTTATTTAATTGTTTCAAAATTCCTCATTGTTCAAATAGTTATTGGTATGTACATAGCACAACTTGCTAATGTGTTAAAGTCATCAAATGTTATGTGAATTTGCAAACTTTTCTTTGAGCTCATGTATCGGCTTGCATTATACTATTGCGAAGGTATTAGCTTTTCCAATAATTTACCTATATACAATTTCGAAGCTTATCAATAGGTTAAAGTGACCAATTTTAGTTCAAAATATTCGCAGTTTTTGAAAATAATTATATATTTCAATAATCTAGTAATATGTATTTGCGGAGTTACTAACTGTTTTATTAAATTAATAGCTCATGTTTAAATCATTTCTAAATATTAACTATCTCAATAATTTATGGGAAATTTTCAAACAAAGGCTTCAAATGCCTTCATTTTCTCAAATAATGACCTAAAGTGCCATCATTATCTCAAAAAATGGCATGAAATGGCTATGGTTGTTTTTAAATAAGGTCTTGACCTGCTTACTGTCTGACTGGCCAAATTTTATGGCTGATCAGGTCATTTTTGTAAAAATATAAATTTAATCTAATTTTTAAATTAAATTAATAAAAAAGAGTAAAACATTAGGCAAGAGAGGTTTACCTCTGGTGTGCGATAGCCTCTGGTCCCGACAACCATCGTTGCCGCCCCACTAGTTGTAGGGCGGCGACCACAGGTGGGAAGTCAGTCCTCCCGCCTATGATTCTTTGTTTTTTTTTTTTCAAAATCTCTTAAAAAATAGAAAAAGGATAAAATAAAATAAAATAGTAAATGACAAAAATATCCCTAACTAAAGTGACTCAAACCCTTTTTTTTTTAGATTAATATAGTCACTTCATGTTCTTATTTAACATAATGATGACACCTCAAGGTCTTATTTGAAACTGAGTCCACTTCAGCCCCTTATTTGAGAAAATAAGGGCACTTGGAGCCTTTTTTTTTAAAAAAATTTCCATAATTTATCTACAATTTTCCATATTTACCAACTTATAGAAAACTTATTTGAATCCATTTGCTAGTGTGTTTAATTATCTAAACAATAATTTAGTCACATTTTCTTGTAATGGGTCAAAGTTACAAACTCTCATAAGTAATTCTCTTTGCCAATTATCTAATTTCTAATAATTTAGCAACATACATATGCGAAGCTTAAATTATTAAATTTTATATGGAATTACTAACTTTATTTGAATTTGTCACCAACTTTTACTTAATTGTACCGTAGTTACCAAATGTTCTAATGATTTACTAACAGGGAAAAGGACACCATTGGTGCCAAAAGTTTTGTATGAAAATCACTTTGGTGTCAAAAGTTTTATTCAAATCACTTAAGTGACAATTCGGAGACAAAAAGATCACTTTGGTACCAACTCCGATTTGTTCTGTCAAAAATTTGATGTGGTGTTAATTTACTAATATTTTAAGCTAACGTGGCTCCGACGAGGTCTAGTCAACAATTAAAAAAAGGTTTAAAATAAAAAAAATAAAAATACAAACTTAATTAGTTTACAAAAATAAAAAATCAAAAATTTGGGAAAAATAAAAAAATGCAAATTTTATTTAAAATAAACCGAAAAGTTAGGTTAAAATTAACAAAATAAAGTAATGACAAAAAAAACACATTGTTGAAAGCCCTCGCCACCTGATAACCAGAAACCTTTTTCTCCCTTTTTTTTAATTTTTTTTAAATTTTTAAGCTTTTTTATTTTATTTTAAATAAAATTTGGATTTTAAAAAAATTTAATTTTAGCTAATTTTTAAATTTGAATTGGACTTAGTTTAAATTATTTTAAAGTATGGAAGGCCACATGGACTTGTTCTTTTTTAAAAATCATTTTATATTAAAAACTAATTATTAATGACACGTGATAGTGTTGGCCTGAATATTTCGTCGAAGGCACCAAAGTGATCATCTTGTCTCCGATTTGGCACTTCAGTGATCCAATGAAAATTTTTGGTATCAAATTAATTTATATACGCAACTTTTGGCATTAATAGTGTCTTTTTCCCTCTACTAACATATGAATCTACCAAATTCGATAACTCTTATTTGATAAGTTTAATGTGTCAGTAACTAACTCAATTATGATAAATTGAACCAAAAAAAAAAAAATCAAATAAACACTAGTATATGACTAAAACTACAATTGGTAATTTCGTAACATTGAGTCATTTTGACACGTTGGTAGCTCTACTCAAGCATTAATCATATACATTATAAATATGATTCACACAAAACAATCATGCTTGTGTTCTCATTGCACGTGAGTTGTATTTTCACATCTCACGGAAGTTAATATTCTATCCATTTTCTTAAATCATTGCTTAAAGGATTCACTTCAAGAGTTCAAATGATTTATCAAGTAAAGGCACTCATTAATTCAAGATAAATTGTGTAAGAATGACGGCATTTAGTGGAATGAAATCAAAAGCTCGGGAGAGAGAACTCTAAATTTCTACATAGAAATTTCATAAGTTGTAGCATAAGCTTACAGAGTTTTTGCATCGAAAACCAATCTGTCAACAGTGCCAATAGGATTGGGGTCAGCAGCCCTTGGCTCTCGTATTGAGGTGAAAGACAAGGTTCGAGTTTGACCAAACGAGGACATTCCGATCTCATGTAGGGCTACTACATTGTTAAAAAAAATGAAAAAAAAATGGAAAAGAACATGAACCATGTAGGGGCTATAATGAAGTTCTCATATTATAGACATCACCAATTTAGACTTATAAAGTGGATTAAAGTAAGATGGATCCATGAAATTGATACGCGATGTTGGACCTTAATTTTGGTATTGTTGTGGGGGATGATCTTGATCGCCGCACGCAGCAAACCTCGCATTTGGCCATTCAAAAGAAAGCAGGAAACTCTTGCGAGAAAACAGCAGCAGGTCATCATCACCTGTCGCACCGCTCTCTCTCTCTATCTCTACGAAGAATCTCAGCAACAACGGTTCTGTCGGCTGCCCTCGCCGACGGCGACCGGCGACCACCACCTAGAAAGGCGACATTGTCGGATTTTGAGGTATCAATGTTTTCCAGCTACGCAATACAAGACACTTCAGAAACAGTGAATCAGAGAGAGAGAGAGTTCGCACTTTTTCCTGATTTTCACACTACCCGAAGCGAAAAAGCCAGGCAAAGGAGGGGAAGTGGACAAGAAATTGGCCACTACCCAAAAAAACTCAAACTTTAACCTTTATCTTAATTATATCTAATTTTTTTTATCTCATAAAAATTCACAACTTTTACTTTTATCCTAATTCTACCATCTGATATTCAAAAAACTCTCAACTTTAGCATTTGTCCCAATTATATCCAAAAAAATTCACTTCATAAAAAAATCTCAAATTTTTACTTTTGGCTCAATTCTACTGCCACCAGCTTTCCGTCTATAATTACTATTGGTTAATCTTACATGGTTCAAATTTCTTACCAAACTTACTAATGAATTTTTGAATTCAAAAATAGCAGGTTTCAAGGACAACGAGATTTGAGATTATTTATCTAGATAATCAAATCTCCACCTCTAGTCGTTTTTTAGGCTATTGAATGTTGGGGAGAATTCAAAACGCCCAATCTTGAGTAGCTTTATATCTCCCAGCAATGTACATGGAAAGCAAACAACAGAAGAGACGTTGCTAGGTTTTTTTATGTTAACTTTGCCGATGTCAATTTCTTTAATAACATGAAAATATCGTATATGATTAACTAATTGTGATTATAAATAGAAGACTAACGGTGGTATAATTAGGGCAAAAGTAAATTTTTTGGTTTTTTATGAAACAAAAAGAAGTTTTGGATATAATTGAGACAAATGTTAAAGTTATGGATTTTTTTTTTTGTATTAAGTTGGTAAAATTGGGACAAAGCTAAAGTTGTGGGTTTTTTTGGGTATTAGGCCAGTAGAATTGAGACAAATAAAAGTTTTGGATTTTTTATGAGACAAAAAAAGTTTTAGATATAATTGGGATATATGCTAAAGTTGAAGTTTTTTAGGTATTAGACCACAAGAAATGCCCCCTCTCTTTCTCTTACGAGTCCTTCACAATAGAAAAAAGACAAAGGTGAACCTCCACCAAAAGTATACAGTTTTTTCTAGGGATGAATGCAGCGAAGGTGCCGAGACTTATTATAAAATACACAGAAATCCTAAAAGTTTCGAAAAGCTTAATCAAGTTTTAAAATTTATTAGAAAGTTACATTCAAGTCCTATAAATTTTAAAGAGTGCAATGAAATTTTAAAACTGTGTAAAGATTTAAGAATTTCATTACATTTTTCCCTATTTTCTATCATCAAGAAAATAAGGAACAATTTAGGGTAAGGAAAAAGGCAGAAGAAATGCACTTTTGTAGAGTTCCAACTTCAAAACAATTCTTTGACCCGAAAAAAAAAAAATCAAAACAATTCAATCTACAAAATATCAAATTTTCTTGGTACTGGGATAATTGGTGCATCGAATTCAAGCCGTTTCAATTTTAATGCGATTTACTTTTCATCAAATTTAGATGTATAAACTTGTCATGTCCTTATAGTCTCATTCACGCACTTTGTCGTATATCATATAATAGAGCAATCTTAATTGTTCTTAAATCATTTGATTTTTGTTATCTAATTTTATCCTATCATATTCTATTTTACAAAGCATATATGTATAGATTGCGAAACTCTGCTCCCTCGATCATGCGTTCTCACCCCAACCTCCTAAAAAATGCGAGGGCCTCGAACTTCTCGCCTCTCCCTTCTCGATCGGCGGAGAGTAACAAAAAGAGCAGAGGATAATTAGTCAATTTTGTGATACTCTTTTCCTTAAAGCCTCTCATTCTGTAATATATATATATATATATATATGTTGGATGACATTGTCTCCGTGCGTGATATGTCCCCTACTTTCGGTTCCTCCGATGAGAATTTCTTCCTCACCTTTTTGCAGGTCAAAGTTTTTTTTCTCGAGAGCAGGAGCCGATGAGATTTATAGCCGTTGCATTACGGAGGGAGGCTCCATTTTTCGATCTGCCTCAAGCGACCCCCTTGACAATGACACCTTCGCACTGATTGTGGACCGAAATGACGAATGATGATCTCACAGTTGCTTGAACCCATTTTGCCCTTATATCTCTCTCTCTCTCTCTCTCCCCCCTCTGTACTCGTTGTTTCCATTCCTTCCTTTTGGAGCTTAAACGCGGTTTCTGGTTCCATGCCTGCTCTGCTTTCCCTTCTCTCTGTTCTGGTTTCACTTCCGTTGCGGGAAGAACGTCCTCAGCTTATAGTTTCCTCAGCTTCTCTCTCTCTCTCTGTCTCTCTCTCTCTCTCTCTGTTTTTATTTTTGGTTGGGTGCGTCGAATCTTCTTGCAGTTGTTGCGTTCTCCCATTTTGTTCAGCTGCTTCGCTGGTTCAACCATAACGTTCTTGCTCTTTCATTCAACGCCTTCATTACCGCTCTTTCTCTCTCTCTCTCTCTCTCTCTCTAACAAACTCAACTACAGAAACCTACGGTGATACACAAACAAGAGTATAACGTTTTATGCAACCCCCACATTTCTCTATTTCGTTTCTTCTGTTCTTTCGTTTGTTTGGGTTGTTCCGAAACTGCTTCATCATCACATTTTTCCTCTCCGCCATTTGTCAGTGATTCGTCGTCTCTCTCTCTCTCTCTCTCTCTCTCTTCTCTCTAATATATCGATTCGCAAATTAGTTTCCTCTGTTCCAGTTACATATATTACTTCAATAGAGTTGGGATCTTTCTCTCGCATGCCTCCACGATCTCACTTTACGTGCATGTGAATCCCGCACTTTTGGCCTATATTCCAAAACCCACCTCGCAGAAAGCCGTTTTTTTCTCCCCCCTTTCTCTTCCTAAAGTGACCCTGTCAATAAAGAGGAGCCGGTCTTTCGCTTTTTGCGTTCCCTCCACTCTCTTTCCGAGAAGATTTCCTATATCTCCCGGGAAAATCTAAGGTGGGGAAGATGGAAAAAATTGATCTTTTCAAGTGGGTCTTGTGCGGTAGCGTTCTTCTCTTTGGGTTCAGTTGCGAGTATGTCGATGGGCTCGGCGTGAATTGGGGGACGATGGCAACCCACAAGTTGCCTCCAAGGCGGTGGTGCAGATGATGAAGGACAATGGGATTCAAAAGGTGAAGCTTTTCGACGCGGATCGATCCACAATGAGCGCCCTTGCAGGGAGCGGGATCGAAGTCATGATCGCGATTCCGAACGGTGAGCTCGCTGTCATGAACAGCTACGATCGAGCCCAAGAGTGGGTGAAGAAAAATGTCACCACCTATAACTTCACCGGAGGAGTCGATGTCAAGTGAGTCTCTCTTAGGCCCTTTTGATGATTGAGTTGGAATTTGCTGGTCTGAATCAATGATTTGGCTTAAAATCTTAAGTCCAAATGGAATTGATAATCGTGCAGTAGTTGCTCGTTTTTGCTTTCTTTATACGTAGGCATAGCAGCATATGAAACATAAGCCGTGGAATATTTCATCCGTCCCTGGAACAACTTGTGATCTTGTAGCTTGAAGTGAGGTGTGTGCATTGGCATTTTTCATCCCTTTTGTCCTGTGTTGGGATTTTCATATGGTTGTCTCGTTCCAATTTGTGGATGCGACATAAAGTATGGCATTGTTCGCTTCGTTCTGCATTCTCTAAGGCGTTGTGCTTCTATCTACTGCTGAAGATTTGTCTATCAAGGTTTGGCAGGAGATTGTAATCTTTCTGAAGTCGGCGTTAACGGTGGGCATTGTGTCATTGGATCGGAAGTAGTTTGGTTTTGTAACTGAAGTCGTTTCATGCGGTTGAAGTGCCTTCCGTTAATGTGCATCCCTGTTCGTATGCAATTTGCTTGACATGTCTATATAGAAGTAATGAAGCTTTCTTCATTCTTCTAATAAATCGGCGGAATGGCTACCAATGTTAATCTCGACTCTTGTGCTCCGCATCTGTCTCTTGATGTTGTGCATATAGATATGCCAGGCAGGAAGTGTGTTGGTGCGATTTGTTTCAAGTGGTGATTTTGTGGAACAAATGTGATTTTTTTGCTTGTTGCTGTTACTGAGACTAGGCAGGATTCGGATTTCATGGCATTTTCGTTGTGGAAAGGAATGAGACTACCAAATAGTTTATCTTTGCCCCGAATTGATGGCAGTGCTATTCATGCCTGTCTAATTTGCAGTGGATACAAATTGAGAGGACTAAAATGACACACCAAACTGCATTTCACGTACCAATTTGTTCGGTATTCTTGTTGGCTTGGTCCTGACATATTTCCTGGTTTGTTCAGATATGTTGCTGTTGGAAATGAGCCTTCCTCAAATCTTACAATGGCTCGTTTTTGAATGTCACCTTTCCGGCCCTTCAGAACATTCAAAATGCCCTCAATGAAGCTGGGCTGGGAGACAGTGTGAAGGCGACAGTTCCTCTAAATGCTGATGTATACGAGTCGCCGGAAGACAACCCACTTCCATCTGCTGGAAAGTTCCGAAGTGACTTAACTGAAGTCATGACCAACATTGTGAAGTTCATGGTCAAGAACAACGCTCCCTTCACCGTGAACATTTACCCGTTTCTGAGTCTTTACGGCAATAAGGACTTTCCAGTCAATTATGCTTTCTTCGACGGCGCACCTCCAATCGTTGACCATGGGATTCAGTACACCAATGTCTTTGATGCCAACTATGACACTTTGGTGTCGGCTCTTAAAGCGATCGGATACGGGAACATGACCATCATCGTAGGGGAGGTGGGATGGCCCACAGAAGGTGACATAAATGCAAACAATGGTAACGCGTACAGGTTTTATAATGGGCTCTTATCAAAACTTGCAGCGAATACGGGGACTCCACTTCGGCCAGGTTATATGGAAGTGTATTTGTTCGGTCTTATTGATGAGGATGCCAAGAGCATTGCACCGGGCAATTTTGAGCGGCACTGGGGGCTTTTCAGATACGATGGACAGCCTAAATTTGGGATCGATCTCTCTGGTCGGGGTCAAAATAAGTTGTTAATTCCCGCGCAGAACGTGGAATATCAGTCTCAGAAGTGGTGCGTGTTTAATCCAAATGCCAAAGACCTGAGCAAACTAGCAGATAATATAAACTATGCTTGCACATATGCAGACTGCACAACTCTGGGATACGGCTCCTCATGTAACACTTTGGATGCAAACGGGAACGCCTCGTATGCGTTCAATGTGTATTTCCAGGTTCAGAATCAGGATCCTGAGAGCTGTAATTTCCAAGGTTTGGCCACGGTTACCACTCAAAATATATCACAAGGGAACTGCAATTTCACAATTCAGCTAGTAGCTTCATCCTCCACTTCTATATTGCCTTCACTGATTGCGTTGACAGCGATTTTGATGGCATGTACCTTTTTGTTACTATAGTTTTAATTGCAGATATCGGTGTGAAGATTTATTTTTTAAATTTTGTTAAGTCGTCTCTCGTATCTCCCATTTGATTCATTTGTAGTTTGCGATCGCATTGTTAACAGAGTTCATCTTCCTTCTATTTTTTATGGTCAATGATTTGCATTTCTTCCCACTGAAGCTACCTGAGCAAGAAAATTGGGTTTGCAGCCATTAGAGTTTCAAATCTGAGTGCATGAAATCATGATGTAAGAGTTCTTCAATGGAGGTGGTGGATTTTGAACGGCTAATCCTGGTGCGTTTGACTCGAAAAAACATTTCGCCGAAACAGAACCTGTGCAAGAAAATTGGGTTTACGGCCATTTGTGCTAGATATTGGAGATTCAAATCTGAGTGCATGAAATCGTCTGATGAAGGTGGCGGACTTTGAAGGGCTAATCCTGGCGGATTTGAGTCATTTGCCTCGACAAACATTTTGCCAAAACAGAGTGGAGTTCTGTGGCAGTGGAATAGAGTGGAGATGAGAAGGTGCTTTTAAAATCAGGAGAGCTTCTCTTTTCTGGGTCAAGGCAAGCTGATGATGAACAGGATCTGATACCTAACTGCAAATTGTGCATCTGACTCATGCATGAAGTCAGGATCAAACGGTCAGAATTCGGTTTCATTGCTGAATTCGTGCAGCCTAGGACATCAAGGCGAATGCTTGCTTGCACATGTGTTAGAGCATTTGCCTTATTAGCCCTATGGTGCAGCTACTAATGGGTTCCTCCCTAGTCCAACAGTTAATCTGAAGCTGATTGTACTGCTGCAGGAGTTTGACCACATGGAAAATCTGAATGCTTCTACTTATCCTGAAAGGACATGGGGATGCATTGTTCTGTCGCATTCTCGGGGAAAAATTAGACTCTTGTCGTGTTGTAACTACTGATCAGGGACGGTTACCGAAATGAAGAGCGTGACTCTTTGCCCTTCCTGAGCCTAAAAGAGTATAATCTTAGGTCAACCCATCACATGCATTAGTTTGTTTTCTCTTACTATCTTCAGTTGAAAAGCCCGAAGTGCCAGTGTTTCTGTTCTCGCCATCACAGGCGCGACACCTGAGGGGAGGGGCAGCGGGTCACCATTGTTTAATACCCTAGCGTTCCATTTGTTTTCCATAAGTGAAGATAGGGAATGACAACTTACCGATGGCAGCCCACTCGAGTACACAAGATGAGCCAAGAGCCTATAGAGCTCAACATGCAAGGCACACGAAGGTCAACATTGAGAACTCTAACGTTGCATAATCAAACAATGCATATATTCCGATGTACTGTCCTTTCAAGCCAATCTAGGGATCTTCATACAGAGGGTCATCAAATTCTCCGTGCCTACGCGAATCCTAGACACTTGAAATAGAACATTAATATGCTGTAATGTACAGTGTACACCGAACAAGCTCCCCCAGTTGCAACGAGATGAGCGATGACAGCAACGAAGATTCTCAAAAAAAAAGGAAATCAGAGAGAAAGGAACATTGACCTATCCTGCAATGAAGGATGATGGGCCTCAATTACCAGGCTCAGAACTTTGGAGTTTTCTTCTTCGTGGTGACCGAAAGCATACAATTGAGCACAAAGACTCCAGAAAGATGAAAAAAAAAAATCCCAAGATTACATAATTTTTTTTTTCATATAGTACAGTAAACAATCATCCTTGTGTCCTTGCAAAGGCAGATGAGTCAGAGAAGCCATAAATACCTCTTACCCTAATGGCAGAAAGGGAGCGTCACAGATCGCAGCAAAGATAACTCTATTCCATCAAGTCTACCTGATGCAAATACAAGGAACGTCAATGTACAAACGCCATCATATCTAGAATCATGGATATGACGAACGCTTTGCTAGATATTGAAGCCACTCTTTGGGCATTTCCTTCCTCATTTTCAGCATCTTTATTGTGGCCATTGTCAGGGGTATGGCTAGTATATCATAGTCTTTTGGAGCCTGCAACACGAGTTACATCATTTTTTGAGTTATTAGGACAAAATCATGAACAGATTCAATCAAGACTGCACAAAGTTCATCAGAACAAGAATTAAGCAAAATTAAAATGTCAAATTTGCCCAAAGCAGCAAGCTTCTTCTGCAAACGGACTTGTGACTACAATGGAACCAATCAATGAAATGAAAACAGCTAGGTAAAGTTTGTACAATAAGCTTTCTCAAGTTAATCATTACATGGAGAGTGAGTTCACACGACTCAGTCAAAAAACGAGTTTTAAACATCAGGAATCCATTTTGTAGAAGGTGCATATCGCTCATCTTCCAGGTAAAGGTCATAATTTTATAGCTAAAAAGATCATCCTACGATTTTTTGACAAGTTCAGGCATAGTAAATTTGGAGAATTTGTGCTCTATGCTCCACCGACAGCTCTAGAACTGGAAGACTCAACATCTTACAGCAGTTATGGTCTTAGCTATAAACCTTGGGGACAGTAATCAGTTTCATATTGGCTTCCTCCAATGTTTTCTGACCTTTCCTTGAGTTGCATCTGGCACAAGCCGTGACCTGTTTATAAAAAAAAAAAAATGACGCATATCAATAAAGATTTCTTGGGTACTCTCTAAAATAGAAATTTGTGTATTTGATACTTCGCATATTACTCAGTTTCAAACAGAATGGTAATGATTTTCTTCATAGCATCAATATTGAATCATTTTATGCAATCACGTCTACAATGTGGTATATTATCCTACAATTACAGAACCTACATAGTTAGTCCTCTTGCTCATGTTTTCACAAAACCATTTCTCCAGGCATCTCTTCTCATTTGTATGTTTAATTTGTCATTGAAATGAAGGCAATGCATGTATGCAGAGACATGATGAAGTCACAAGAACACACTAAACAAATGGTCAAATCCAAAATAAAACTAAGCTACAACTAGACTTCCCAAAAATCAGTTATACCGAGCACATCATTTTACCAAATTTTGCCATTTCCATTCTCCACCTCGTGCAATTGGAAGAACATGATCAATTGTCAAGTTCTCTCTTGATGAACAATACCTGTGGAATGACAAAGCATCATGTCAACATACAGAAACTTCAAATGGTAGAAGTGTAGAGTCCCTGCTGGGATCATCTTTTTCTCTTAAGTGCTAAAGAATATGGAGTTGTATCTGGCTGACATGATTTTGTCCAATTACTTTAGAGGGAAAGAGAAGTTACGAGGAAAAGATTGCAGGTAATTGCAATGATAAATCAACTAGAATTTACCAAAAGAAACAGCATATTACTTTATTCCAGTTTGCAAATTTCTGGAATCCAACCTCAGAAAGAATGATTAAATGGAAGAGAAGAAAAATATAGAAGAAAAAAGATCATGCTTTATGATTTCAATCGAGAACGTTTACAATAACTATTTTGGCCAAATGTATACATGACCAAGTCCAAATCCTTAAAGATTTATTTGCCCTCTCTTCTGATAACAATAGTTTACGATTCTAATATGAGTATCAAAGTTCTCATCCCATCTCATTTTAGCAATAATACAATCGTACAAAGATAGACCAGAGAAATGACTCCAAAAGGCAGATTAGAAATCCATTCCTCTACCAGTCGCAGTAATTGCAACCTTTCGTCCCAGAAGCAGATTATCATCAAAACTAGACAACGAGTTGCAGCGCCTGTCCTAATCTTCTACCAACTACCACCAATTAAAATATGAGGGAAAAGGAATTGCTTTGAAAAGAAAATACTTACTGGCAGCTATAATTGTCTCGATAGAATATGTTTTTATGGTTAAGATTAGTTCTGATTATTCTCCTCTTGATAACTTGCAGTAGATGAGGAACCTGAAGCAGAATGGGTAATTAAGCAATTAAGAAAATACAGTAGGAGATTAGATCAATGTTCAAATTAGAAATGAAAGGAATGGCCTGACCGAAGTAAAAGCTGACTAAGTGGAAAATACAAAAGAAGCCCAAAAGAGCTCCTCAAGTTCATACCCTTAAAACAGCTGGTATGTAGAATGAACCACTTGGAGAGTCTACAGTGATCATAATATTCTAGCACATCAGCCTGCAATAAAGGTCCAAGCACTCAACTTTTGAAACCTAGGGCAAGATGGATGAGCAGGCATTTTTTTGAGACAGATATAAAGAAGAAAGAAATAGATGACAAACTGGAAGTCTATTAAATGCCAACCACTGCACTTATGATGCTTGCTAAAAAATCACTACTAGTCAGTTGTTGTAGCGTTGCGTGAAATATTGAGTAGTTCTTCTTCAATTGACTCTAAAATACCAAGAACTTTCTTGATAATTATCTTTGGATACTAAAGCAATTATTGTCCTTAAAAATGAGCTGCTAGCATAACGTGTAAGCAAGATACAATTAATTCCGTCTGTTCTTAAAAATAACAAAGCTCTGACCTCTCCATGAATTCCAAGCAAATAGCACGTCTCCAGCTAACTACATCAACAGGCCTGGAGCAGTGTAAAAGCAGTTAGAGCTTCTTATTTCATGGATGAGAGTGAATTTGGACTTCTAGGCGCCTATCCTCATTGCAGGAAGCACAGACACAGTACCATAACACAAATGGAGAAGAACTTATCGACGTCAACAGGCCTGGAGCAGTGTAAAAGCAGTTAGAGCTTCTTTTTTCCTGGATAAGAGGCAATTTGGACTTCAAGGAAACAATAGGAGCCTATCCTCATCACAGATGGCACAGACACAGTACCATAGCACAAAATGGAGGAAGAACTTACCAACAACTTATGCACATAAGCATGCTCACGTGAATCGTCGCTACTTCTAACACCAACTATCTACCATGCGCAATGGCACAAAGACTTAGAGCACTTTCATCTCCATCGCAACACTCGATCTTCTTCCACAATCGATGCGCTTTGGGAGCGAAACACTTGCCAATAATTACGAGAAGAAGCCGAGTGTCATTCTTACTCCTATCTCGTTTGCTCTCTGAATACTTTCTCAATTCTACCAAGCAGGTATGAGAAGCAAACGACGGTGGACGCAACAAGCGAACGAATGATCCATTATCAAGCAAGTTATAAGTTCACCATGAACGGGGGGAAATCAACCAGAGGAGCTTCCGATGTGATAATCAACTAACTGACCTATCCCAACGCAGTTACATCAACTAAAAAGACAATGTCCATTCGAAGCTGCGATTTTGCAGAGGTCAAAATCATGAGAAATGGAAATTAACGGGGGACCTGTAAGCGATGTCCAAGACGAGGCCTCTGAAACACGCCAAGTCGTCGGTCTCGGTGTCACTGTCGTAATCGTCGTCGTCGAAACTGTCCGCCCAGGCGCTCGAGCGCGCGAACTCCGCTCTGAGACGTCGAGATTCGGCGGCAGCGGAGTGCGAGCTAAGTCTCGCGGAGGCCGACCGGAGAAACCTGAGACCGTGCCGCCGGAGCTGGGCCGACACGAGATTGTGGCAGAAAAACAAGTCTTTCGGCTCCAATGCGGAGGAGGAGGACCACCCTTCGCCATTGAAGAGGAGCTTCACGCGTGCTTGAGCCGCGAACTGAGCCATCTTCAAGCCGAAGGGACTCTTCCTCGCTGACCTGGAAGCTTCTCAGAGAGAGAAAGCGACGGAGGTCTCCTTCCCCGACGACTCCATTCACGTCCCTAGCGGCGACAAATCACCTCTCCCGCTCCGGGACTCCATGAACATGTCGTTATCGGCATATCCACATCACCCGCCGTTTCGCTTCCTTCAGGCGAAGTAACGTGCACTGCGATGGCGAATTTGCCCATCTTCAAGCCCACATTCGGCCGAAAAAAGCCCATTTCTGCACTGAGAGTTTGCAATTCAGAGCAAATTGAACAGAGCACCAACTTCGTGACTTCGTCCCTGCCCGAACCGCGTCTCACTTGGTCGCCCCAACGCCTACGTAGGAAAGAGAAAGCAGCAACGGCGACCCTCTTGTCTTCAGGTAGTGTTGTCTCTTCGTTCCGGTTTCTCTCTTTCATGAGCATGGCTGCGGTCCCGATGGGTTGTTGAAAATCCCAATACTTTAGGCTTTTGTTGAGCTTTCTAACGTGTTGCGGTCGTGTTTTAAGAGGTACAGCAATTCGTACTTTCCATTCTGGTCGACGTGAAGAAGCTGCTGTCTCAATAGGGAGTTAATTTCTAAGGCAATCGAATTGGATCAGGAGATTGAGTCTCTGTCTCCCTCTTCCTTTCTAGATGTTCCCTACAGTTCGTGTCGTGCCTGCAAGGTTGTAGCTGGATTTGGTTTCATTTGAAGTGGTGGACATGTCTGTAGCCACGTGCATTACGAATTATGTCCAGTTGCACTTGTTTCTGTGATTTGGAAGTTTTAGTTTATTCGGCTGAAGTCAAGTGGAGTTGCTTTGCGAGTTGGACATTGTTAACTAACTTCGACCTTGGTCCGTATGAGAGATTTATTGATCTTGAATTGCTGTGGCCCTAAGTAAGGATCATATTAGCATTGACAATAGAACATGCAGAGAAGATATATGTGTTAAATGCCAACAGCATGATCAAAGTGGATCAGATAATGTCTGAACTAATTCGTAAGTTAATCCCTGTTGAAAACAGTGACCCTCTCCAAGTCAATACACTGAATAAATGAATTTATTCTGTCACATCTGTAGCTAGGATATAGAGAGGTAAGCAGCTGAAAAAAATGCAAGAAGCATAAAATCTGTGTAAGAGTTCTGTGAAAGGAAGTGGAAAAGGTGCTCTGCGACCAGAAGCCTTCAAAATAATAATGAAAAAT
>JAGVVM010008301.1:0-19999 GCA_019149425.1 Psidium friedrichsthalianum | reverse complement strand
GGCATTATGGAGACCTCTTTTCCAGACTCAACAGCCCTGAAGAACTTGTGCTCAACGTTCCTTATGCTTTAAAGGAAATCTTTTGCCCTACTGATAATATACTCGGGAGGGTCCTCTCTTTGATGCCTAAATCTTTGTTTCTTGTGGCCATATTTCTACCTTAGAACTCGAACGTCCAATACCACCCTTGTCTTGCCAACTTTGGCTCGGTTGATTGGCTCTATATTCTGGCCCCACTTGCCTCACCTCATTAGTGCTGCTGCTTCTTCTTCTTGTCTGTGTTTTTTTTTCTTTTAATATTTATGTTAGCTTATTTTTTAATTAAATTAAAAACGTATTAAAAATCAAATTTTGACCAAAATGAGGTTGTTTTAGCCACATCATCACAACTTAGGAGAGTTAAAAAAAAAAAAGCCACGTTATCATTTTTCATTAGCCAAATTAGATGGAGTTAACAGAAGGACACGATTGCACCAATTTGACAAATTTTAATATTTCATTGCACTTTTTGCAAGTTTTAGGATTCAAGACTTGATTGCACTTTTTGCAAGTTTTAGGATTCAATTGCACCTCATTATAAGTTTTAGGACTTCTAATTAATATGTCCCTAAAATGAATAAAAATCGTACATAATTCATAATTAGTCTATTTTTTCGTGAAGAATGAAGACATATGCAAGATACTTAAGAAAGAACATAAGCTCAATAGGCAATTTGCACTTAAATTAGCCACGAGTTTGCACTTCAATAGGAAATTACGATACGCAAAACATGAAGCGAACGAGCGTCAAAAATGGGAACAATAAGCTGAGACAGGGACAAATCAACAAATCGGAAAAATAAGTAGAGGCGGGTGTCAATTAAGCATAGGCAGGGACAAAATGCTGCGGTGTTCGAGCAATGGTGTTTGCTCAAGGCCAACGAGGGCAGCCCTTGCCCAGATCGATGAGGGCCATCCTTGCTCAAGTCCAATGAGGGTCACCTGAAGCGACATCCTTGGGAAAGAGACGACAAGGTGACAAGGGGACCGAACAACAAGACGATGAGATGACGAGGCGACAAGAAAACTAAACGACAAAATGAAAGTCATTAGAGTCGTGCGACAAGGGAGGCGAACATCAATGGTGGAGCTGGCTGGTCGAGCGAGGGGAGCGTTGAACGAGCAAGGGGAGCTAAATGGTTGAGCGTTCTTC
Source organism: Psidium friedrichsthalianum (assembly GCA_019149425.1). NCBI lineage: Eukaryota > Viridiplantae > Streptophyta > Magnoliopsida > Myrtales > Myrtaceae > Psidium > Psidium friedrichsthalianum. The sequence goes on along the minus strand of JAGVVM010008301.1, from coordinate 18,807 downwards.
CTTGCGGCTTCATTCTTTTATTTGGGTGGAGGGAACAAAGTGAGAGCCTTCTTTGAGCCTTCCTTGAGCCTTCTCACTTTGTTGGTCTTATTTCTCAAAAGTGATTCTAGATTAAAGAATCAATTTTGTTTTGTTCTTGTTTCTACTCCAAATCTATTTTCTAGAATGGAATTTGATAATTTGAGAATCATAATCATTTACATTACCAAATAAGTTTCTCATCTTTTTCTGTTCCAGAGAATAGAACCAAAGTATTAGAATTGTTACCAAACAGACATTGAGATTCCACTGGAAACAATTGATGCTAGTTAGATACCACCAAGTCACCAACTGATGTGGCATGTGTTTTTCCTACTCATATCCAACCATAAATTTACATGTGTCCACAATACCATATCAGGAGCTGAAGTGGTATAAACTAAAAGAGATAAAAATCTAACTTTTTTTGCTTTCCTATTCCTCCTCCTCTGTTCAGAGCCCCCTAAAGGTCGCCACTGGTGGAGCACCTCCCATCACCATTACCACCGGCGGAATCGCAAGCGCCACGTTCTGCACATGCAAGCCGAGTCACCCCTTCTGGTATCGCTCGCAGTCATTATCATTTGTCCCTATGAAGTCACGAACTAGTTTTTGTAATACGAATAAGCATCAGTAAGTAACTCAAACGAGAGAATCGGCAAATCCATTATTTTGTGGCAATTTAAGAGGAGAAAAGGTCATGAATTACACCAATTTAAGTTGTAATGTATCTCTAAGAAGTGTTATAAGCTAAAGGGTTTGCTAATCAAAACAATAAAGAGACAAACAACTCGATAAAAAAGGTTGGTTATATGAAAGAATAATTAAACATTGATAAGTAACTTGAATGAATTTTGGTAGCCAGCAAAAGTTAGTAATAGTTACTCTTATTTACGTTGGTAATTTAATATGATAGTTAGCATATTCAAAGTGTTAGTAAGTTATACAAATAGGTAACGTAAGCAAGTTATCAACAAGTAACTTAAAAAATGGAGTTGTTGATAACTCTGTTTTCCAACAAACTTTTTACACATACCAACATATTATTGAACTTTACCTGCACAGGAAATAAAACGTATCTTTTTACACCAGCCAATATAATTCTGCTAAGGATAACGATAGCAGAACGACGATGCGAATTACATTGGTACATTTGAAGAATCCAAACGATGCTCAAGATTTTAAGAAGATTGAAAGATTGACCCCATCATGTGTACATCATCACATTTACATCACTGCCCATGTTGAACTGACCACAAATTTCATCCCCAGAGAAATAATCCAAGTAATACCCACCGCCCGAAACCTGGTCCATCTCCAACCTCAACTGTGAACTGTACATGTCGCTCACGCTTGCACCAGCAGACCCATCACTTAGCTCATTACCAGCATATTCACCACCATAAGAATTTCCAAAATCACTGGTGCATAAATCATGCAAAAGAGTGTCCTGAAGATTTGAGCGGTCATCGAAAGTGTCACCGTAGTTTAGAACGTTTTTCCCTTGATCATCTTGATTCAGCCACTCGGTGAAGAAAACCTTGGGCAAGAAGCTGCGTGGACCGTCTCTTGGAAAGTCAAATGGCGTCTTTTCCTTTTGTTCCTGTGATGGTGCATGAACTGCTGGGTTTTGGTTTGTAGGGATTTGATCTGGAGAAGGCGAAGATTCCGCATCGTACGAATTAGCACATTGACCTTGGGCATGATGGTGGGCTTCTGAAGATGACGATGATTCAGTCTTATTTGCAACCTCCTTCTTAAGATAAGAATGCCAGTGATTCTTTATCTCATTGTCGGTCCTTCCCGGCAAATGCTTTGCTATTTGGGACCACCTAACCCACAGAAAAACAAACATATTCCTTCATCACTAATCACTCACTCCTTCAAATAAAAATTAAGAACTTGCTAAAAGCTTGATTAGTATCTTGGTGAATAAATGTAATATTATATTTAAGACTTAAGCTCTCATAAAGTGTGTAGGTCACTAAGCTGTTGCGATTACTTGTTGCCTATCAAGCGATGGAGGGACAAAATAATATCCTCTTCTTCCACAGTGAACATGCCTCTCTTTAGGCCAGGCCTCAAATAATTGATCCACCTTAATCTGCAGCTCTTGCCATTCCTCTGCAACCCTGCACATTCAAACATACTATCACGAAGCATATATATATAGATTGCATGCATATAGTTCAACCCTAAAAAGAGTGATTAAAATGAAAAATCATATAGTTGTTGAAAACCAAAAGCACTCTTTTCCTCAAACAATGCATACTCCATTTATCTAACTAGCTATGGCTAGTGCTTGGCTTTCCAAATTATTCATAAGGCAATGCAATGACAGTTGTCGAATATCTTTTGGTCAGGCAAGTGAGAGGCTCCCTTTCGTTGGATTGGGCACTTGGTTAAGTAGGCGCATGAATTAGGTCAGGATAGCTGGTGGTTTCGGGGGAAGGAATCGGAAAGTATATCACGAAACCTTACCGGTGTTAATGGGGACAGAGCTCCAGCAGCCATGGCCATGCTTGAGGACATAGTTCCTCAGCCTCTGGTCTTCTTCAGGTGACCACAAGCCCTTCCTGTGCTTGGTTTTTGGCCTTTCTGATGACTTCAATGCCATAACGCTACGCTCTCAGGAAGATAGTTTTGAGAGTCAATGAGACTCTTAGACGCTGACAAAAACTTTGAGAGAGAGAGAGAGAGAGAGATGAGTTGTTTGCAGTGTTCCTTTGGAATCGGAGGGGCGGTGCGTGCAGAGTCCGAGCATAAGGGCAGGTGATATTTAAAGCAGATGGAGTTGTTGCAAGTCTCCCATTAATAAAAATGGAAGCGCCCATACAATAATGGGCTTGTCTTATTCTGTGTTTGGAAATTAAAATTATAAACATCAGTCCTCCATCAAAATGTGAATGTTACCTCTCAACTTTTTTGACCTTGCTGATCATGACTATGACCGCAAGGTTTTACTTTCTCTTTTGTCTTCTGTGTATTTTAAGCTCGTGTTTTCACTGTTCAATACTACATGGATTTTTATTTAAAAGATGTAGTGAACGATTGCTCGAAGTACTCGTTAAGCAAGTGCAGTAAGGTTTGGGGGTGGGGGTGGGGTGTGGTGATGCGAAAAAGTACATTAGTTTCTTGCAGGACTTCTTTGTATTATTGAAGTTGAAGTCTTATGTTGTTGTCAAAGAAGGGCTAGTGCTTTTTTGCATGTAAATATGATCTTGAGTTTGGTCTCTGGTATATAATGAGTGCGCTTGACATGTTTGAAATCCGCTAGAGACTAGAGTATCGAGAATCGTTATCCAAAAGAATTGAACGTGTGAGAAAACTTCTCCTTGTGATTGATTCTTGTGGGTTTGGGTTTAATTTAGGATTGAGATCCATCTGTAAATGATTATGACTAAATGATTATAATTCCTTTCATTAGGGAAAATAATCAATTCAGTCTTAAATTTATTGTATGCATTTCAATTCAGTATAAACCGTTAGAAAGTCCAACAAAAAAAAAAGCTTAAGCCGATAGGTAGAGGGAGATCACATGAATATAAATAGCATACAAGACCCATTCACAACCGATGTGGGATGATACCGATTAGTCATGCACCTAATGTTGGTAGTTTCTCTAAAAGGATTTCTTAGTAGCGATCAACAAACGATTTACAACTCTGACGCCAATCAAAAGTCTCGAAGCTTTGATTAAGTAGAGCATTTACCTAATTAGTGGCCTTACTGACTATTAGGATTAGGAGCACAAACACAACAAATAGAGAGTAAAGACGAGAAAGAAAAATCCAGATGCAAGGTTTACCCCTGTTTATTCATAAACTAGGACTACATCCAGTAGAGGATTCCACTATAATTAGCATCTCATACATCTCTATTAAAAATTTTGATTACAAGAGAAAAATTTTATAAATAATAATAATTATTCATGAATCCAAGTTCAAACTACCAATAAAATACGGGCCCAAACTATAAATGCCATCCGAGAGGTTCATGTCTTCCTATTAATGGAGAGTATAGACCACACCCCAATATTGTCACTCATATCTTCTAATCGTAACAGTTGGAAAAGACATTGTCAACTCATTTAGGAGAGTTGGCCAAACCCCATCATAACCATAAAGAGAAGCAACAATTTTTTAATGCCTTAAAATTCATCTCATTTTCCTCTAAATGAATAAAGATGTAAAAACGTACATAAATTTGTCCCATTCAGCTATCCAATTTGTCAAAGGTTTTCTATTCTTTATGATTGAGTACCTAGACACCGAAATTATGTTTTTTATTTGGGTATTATCTTTTCCCTATAATGTATCCATAACAACAAACCGCAAGAGAATGTCCCCCAACACCTATATTAAGTTCAGCAGACCAAATCACACCTAATTATTCACAAGATGCCATTCATACTCACCAAATCGAGAGAGTTGGGTTCAAACGTTAATGAGAAGAAGAAGTGGGAATTCCAGAGATTTACGGACGGAAAAATTTCGTCGTGCATCATGTGTTCATCTGGGGAATAGATGAAAACAACTTTGCTTGGGGTTCAAACAATATTATTAAATAGCATATCATATGGCATATGCTGCGCGTGATTAGAAAAGGAAAGACACGATTCTATGGTTAGCACTAACTATCATCGACTTGTCAATCATTGAGAAAAAAATCCTTTGGACACGCTAACCCTAATTAAACCAAGAGTATTTCCCACATTCCTTAGTATGAACTGTTTAAAATCCTCCTCTTTGTCAAATAATAACTAGCTAAGCGCTTCGATGGAACTATATGTTGCAAGACAACAAGCAAGTGACAGAAATAAAGAAAGCGGGAGAATCTTACAGCAAATGATAGAGGATTTCAATGGAAACTCAAGAAACGCAACAGCTCAAGTCAAGGGTCTCCAGTTATCACAGATTTGCCTACCTGAGATTGAACTAAACAAATTAGTGGTTCGGATGCTGCCAAGCCTTGTACAAATCATCACATTTGGCCCTGGATATAATGCCACTACTAGAAACAAGAAAACTATCATCATGAAGCTTTCTATTCTTCTTATATCATATGAGGTAAATTATTAGCAATTGAACCAAATTCATAAATGTTGTCGGTAACTAGAGGCTGTCAATATTGGTATTCCGAAATCGATGTTGATGTCAACGTCGACATCCGTTCGACTTCCCAAGATTGGTGCAAGAGTCAAGAGTTTTTATTGTAGATTCAAAACTAGCTGGATTTATCAAGAGTATGTTCGTATTCCGATATGTAGTTAATGTTCTGTAAACGCATCCTGACTGTTTATATTTCCAAAAGTCTATCTCCTTCAAGTACTAGTTATATTTATGAGTCTTTTAAGAGGTAGATCAAGAATCGTGTAACAACTTTACCTCCTTGGAATGCTAGTTAATATAACGGTAAGTGCCTTTGTTACATGGCTTGCAAAACTGACCAAGACACGCATACTAAGGTGGTTTTTGAGCGAACGTGGTTTCAGGGAATTTGTTTTCCGAACTTTCACCCGTTTGAATCATCAAAAATGACAAGTCAACCAAAAATATTTTCCGGTCAACAAATATATTCATGCATAAAATCAGAATGAAAACACTTTTCGGAATTGCTCCTTTTGAATTTTTGAATTTTTTATTAGGAAAGATTTTCCTAACAATATCGTTATGAACAATACAATCTCAATCATAGATCCATACGCTATCATCATGTGTTTTGCATAAAATACTTATTAATTGAGAGATCGTGTGGTCAGAAATAACTGACAATACTGTCAGGCTAGCAACTTCATTTTTTTATTTTAATATTTTATTTTCCCTTTTTGTTTTTCTTTGTTTCTTTCTTTTTTTTCCCTTTCCCTCGCAATGGCCGGTGAAAGGCAACAGGTGCAGGCATGCAAGGCTCAAACTCGCCGGCGACCTCACCCGAGGCCGGCGAGGCTTGGTGAGCTCGAGCTTGACCAGTGAGGCTCCACCTCATTGTTGAATCTAGCAATATCACCTAGAGGGGGGTGAATAGGTGATTTAAAGAGATTTTAATGATATGATGCGGAATTAATAATCAAATCAAAATGTATGTAGAATCAAAATCTGAACAAGTGAAATTAGAGATTCTAATTGTTAGCAAATTATGAATCTGAATGCAAATATGCAACTTCTGAGCAAGCAGATTCTGAATGCTAAGGCTGGCGTGCAAAACACAAAGATCATAGTTAAGAGATAGAGAAACTTGCACACAACAGTTATAGTGGTTCGGCTATATCAAGCCTACGTCCACTCTCCCACGCTGACAGCCGATAGGCTGATTTCCACTATATATAATTGAGGATTACAAGAATCTGTATGCTTCTCACACGAATAACACAATAGCCTCTCAACACATGTAAGTGGTGTCTCTCGTGTACAAAAGAATAATCGCAAGTTTGAATCGCTCAAAGCTTTGGAATTTTTAGTTCGTCACTTTACCAATCGCCTTCGTTGATCCTCTTTTATACTCCTCTAACCTTGAACTAGCCGTTGGTCAAGATGTCCCAAGGATCGCTCCTCAATCATTGATTGATCGTCATCAACCTTGATTAACGGAGACTGTATCAGAGAAGATCTTCTAGCCGTTGTAACAGAGTCTGAACGCTTCAGAGTCAGTCGCCCATACAACTGAGACTTCAGCTTTCCATAAGTAGAGTCAATACAATCTTCAATATTCTTTGTATATGGAAGGTGTCATCCAACTGTAGATATTCTCCTGATTTGATGAGACAAGAATCCAGTCAATCAAATCATACAAACTTCCATAGATATCCTAGCCGTCTTGGAAACCTGCCATACGTGGGTCTTCAGAGTCTCTTATAAGACTGAGTCTGAAATTGTGTCTGAACATACTTCAGAGTCAGTTTACAACTGAAGTTCCTCTAATTCACTTCAGAATTAAGTAACGACTTTTGCTTCTTGAGGATCCTTACTGATGAGTCACATAAATCTTCTAGCCCATAGGTATTCAGATGCAGCTTCCTTGAAGTCTTTAAACGGAACTCTTCTTCATCTGAAGGCTTCAGAGACAACGCTCATCCTTCAGAGACAATTCCTCTTTCATCTGAACACCTTTACTTCTACAGACTTAGAAGTAGATACATGACATCTCTCTCTTGAGTCTGAACATCAGATCTGGATCTATATGAGCTTCTTTCACAAACTCATCTCTGCAAAAGCAATTTCAATGTGTTAACTTAATTCTTGAATAGAAAAGGAAAGTTTTGTCAGAGTCAAAACATTCAGAGAGACAAACTTCTTCAACACTCATGAGTATCAAGCGAGGCCGAGCCCCGCCATGGACCGGGGACAAATGAGGTAGGAGAAAAATTTTAAAAATTAAAAAATTCATATATCTTTTTGCCTAAGATAAATTTATGAGATTGAAATTATTTTTCAAACGATCCAAATACCAAAAAATATTTTCAGTCATATATCACCAAATAAAAGAAAACTAATTATTTTCCCGAAAAATGATTTTCCAAAAAGCATTTTTTTTAAGCATGGAGTTGTCCATGAAACAAGCACACCAATATATGACATGTTATGTACAGGCTGAGTAACTTTTTGGTCACAAAACCCATGCTTATCATTGTGATTTGGATAGATAGCTAATTTCTAAAGCTTTATGTAGCCATCCACATCAATGTTGTTAGAAATGACGAATGAACCAAAAAGTCACAACAGCCGAGCCTGTCTCCCAAAACTAAGAAATCCAGTGAGTATTTAGTCTAACAACGAAATAATAAATGTCCGCATGGCTAACCTTGCGTAAGAATGTAGAATAAGATTTAAGGTCAACAAAATATCTTATCTGTCCTCGAAGAACCAACACATAATGTTTGCAATATTCAGTGGAATCAGCCAGCATGCCTAAAGTTTATTAAGGCAATAAGGCATAGGTGATTCATATAATAAGGTGAATGTGGGCTTAATAGAAAGCGCGTCTTTTCCTTAAGTTATGAGGGTTTCATGAAACTTGTCCTTTTCATAATATCAATCGTTTTCTTCCCACCTTCTCATTTTCAATCTTCACTGCAACTTGTCATTTTCCCTGAACAATATCTTAGCGGTGGTGGTGGTGACGGTCGTTTTGTTTTTTCATAATTTGGCGATCACATTTTTTAATGTCCTGGGGATGGCACTTTCAATCGAAATTTAAAACATGGTCACCATCAATTTACAGACTAGAATCTTCTTATGATTGGATGAATTCGTTCAAGAGCGGCCTCAAAGAAGAGGGACAAAATTTTGGGGTGGTTGCCTTTCGACAGGAGTTTGAGGACGAGAGCAAAACGACCGGATCACACCTTGGGGACAGACCTTAGGGAGGCTGGCGGTGGGCACCACCCTGGAGTGGTTCTCGGCCATTAAGGGCACGCATGACAACGTTTCTATTTCTCTATTTCTGTTCCAAACCTATTCCAGAAATAGGTTTGGAACAGAAACTCGTTTGGCAATGCAAATCGTTTTTTTATTTCTGAAATAAAAATCTGTTTCAGAAATAGATTTTGGCGCAAAACTAGAAACAAAAAATTTTCGTTTCTGGCAGAAATAGAAAAATCTATTTCTGTTCCAGAAATTATTTCTGGAACAGAAATTGTTATCATGCGCGCCCTAAATGTTGCGAATCCCATCATTTAGTGATTAAGATGTAATGGACTCACACGGATCGAATGCATGCGAAACTGACTTTTTACGCACATCCTAATCAATGTTAAGTATAATTAACACGCACATGGAAAAAGATTACATCATCACAAATCGACGTACGTAAAGACTTCGAATTTAGAAAGTTCACGTTGTTGGGTAAAATACATCATATTTGATATGAAGTTAACAAAATTTATTGTGGATAAGAAATGCGGAATGATGTAACGTCCCCCTTGGCATACAAGACTTGAAAAACTTAATGGGTTGGTATGAAAGAAAACTTAAAGTTGGTAAAAGATTTTAAAAAAAGTCGGTAGTTTCATAAACAGCGTTGGTAAGTTACCAATAAATGACCGGAAATTAGGTGATCGATACCTTCTCTTGCCAATATCTTTTTGACATTTGCCAACTCCTTCAGAAATTTGCTAACAAGGAAAGAAATCCGTGCTTTTGGAATGAAACGAAGGATTCGCCCTTAAGCCCACATTAATGGTCGATCACCATTTGGATGTTGATAGACAAGCGAAATGGATCACATTCATCTTTACAAATGCCAATTCAGTACTTATGAAGATTTTGTCTACCCTTATCTGCGCATTTAAAAGTCTGGATCGATTATACTACCATTCAAAAAGATCACCAGGTTAATCAATCAATTCGTCGTGGACCAATCATAGGAAAAGATTGTCCAGACGCCCTTGTAATCATTCTATTTTCTTAATTCTTGTAAATTTATTCATTGGATTCAACATGCTAATGATTAAAGAAAATGAGGGTTGATTAAAAAAATTGGAAGTGTAAGATATGAGATGTGAGCCGTCTGGCCATTTAAGCAGGGCCATGTGCCTAAGTATCATTAAATACTCTATTGGATAGATTTTACTATGATTAAAAATCCGTCTCTCAGTTTTATATAAGCAATAAAAGTCTAGCAAATATATGATCACTTCGTATAATTATAATTAATGACAGTTACGAGCAAGTTGTGGCTAAACGAGTACGCCATTTTGCTTATGCAATGTGACATGACCCATGATCGTCCCATGATATAACCTGGACATTTAATGGCTGACCAAATGATGATGAGGCATGTGTCCCTAGTAGTCTCAAAGGATGAGGGAAAATAACCAAAATAGTCGTCAACCTACTGCACTTGTATAAATTCAATCATATAAATTTTAATTTAGTCAATTTCATCATAAACCTTTTACAAATTTGTTAATATCGTTCATCTAGCCAATTTAAATTGAAAATTGATGACATTGACCTAAGATGTTTTGCGTGGTACAACCAACACTTATGTAAATTTTTTATTGTTAAGGGCTAGAAAGGGGAGGCCAGCCACCAAGTGAGGGCCATAACCCTCGCCGAACACTAGGAGAGGGCCACAATCCCCATCGCTACTGGCAACAACTCGCAGCCCTCACCAAGATCTGAGCAAGGGCCTCGATCCTCGCTGAGGTTGGCAAGTACCCGCGGCCCTCACCGGCCATAAGGCCAAGGCTGCAACCCTTGCTGGCGTTCGGCAAGGGTTTGAAGGCCCTCACCCAATGGATGCCAATGGTCGTCGGGCATTTGTCAGTGGCTGGTGGCCCCTGTCAATCCTTAACAATAACAAAATAAATTTCAAAAAATTAAAACAATTTCACGCCAGAGTAGATTATACCACGTAAGACAATCAGCGTTTATGTCATCAATTTCCAACCAAATTGATCAGATGGATTACATTGATAAATTATCAAAAGGTTTAGTAATTAAATAGGTCAATTAAAATATTTTAGAACTGAAAATCTGGATAAGCATAAAAAGTTGAAGGTTCTTTTGGTAATTCTTTACCAAAGGATGACGAAGGATTAGGCCGCACTTGCCTCTTAGTTAAAGCAATTATCAAATTGATTCGGTCTGAAGATGACCAACAGCTGTTGAGTGGTATCCCCCGATCCCAAAACCCTGTCCAGAATGGGACAGAAAAAACGAAAAACGTTCAATCATCTCCTAGATCAAGATGAAATAAGATCAAAGAAGATCATTCTTCGATAAGCCAGCGTTGTCGACCTGTCAAATCGGTGAATCTGATCGGGTTTGAGCTGGGTCGAAAATAATCTGACCCATATTGATTCATTTAATCTTGTTTGGATCCATTTCATGCAATACAAATTATTGACTCATATTTGACCTATTTTATATTGCTAATATACTTTTATATTTAATCAAATTTAAAAAAATCTTGTCTTTGTAAAGACAAGATTTTTTTAAATTTGATTAAATATAAAAGTATATTAGCAATATAAAATAGGTCAAATATGAGTCAATAAATTTGTATTGCATGGAAATGGATCCAAACAAGATTAAATGAATCAATATGGGTCAGATTATTTTCGACCCAGCTCAAACCCGATCAGATTCACCGATTTGACAGGTCGACAACGCTGGCTTATCGAAGAATGATCTTCTTTGATCTTATTTCATCTTGATCTAGGAGATGATTGAACGTTTTTCGTTTTTTCTGTCCCATTCTGGACAGGGTTTTGGGATCGGGGGATACCACTCAACAGCTGTTGGTCATCTTCAGACCGAATCAATTTGATAATTGCTTTAACTAAGAGGCAAGTGCGGCCTAATCCTTCGTCATCCTTTGGTAAAGAATTACCAAAAGAACCTTCAACTTTTTATGCTTATCCAGATTTTCAGTTCTAAAATATTTTAATTGACCTATTTAATTACTAAACCTTTTGATAATTTATCAATGTAATCCATCTGATCAATTTGGTTGGAAATTGATGACATAAACGCTGATTGTCTTACGTGGTATAATCTACTCTGGCGTGAAATTGTTTTAATTTTTTGAAATTTATTTGTTATTGTTAAGGATTGACAGGGGCCACCAGCCACTGACAAATGCCCGACGACCATTGGCATCCATTGGGTGAGGGCCTTCAAACCCTTGCCGAACGCCAGCAAGGGTTGCAGCCTTGGCCTTATGGCCGGTGAGGGCCGCGGGTACTTGCCAACCTCAGCGAGGATCGAGGCCTTGCTCAGATCTTGGTGAGGGCTGCGAGTTGTTGCCAGTAGCGATGGGGATTGTGGCCCTCTCCTAGTGTTCGGCGAGGGTTATGGCCCTCACTTGGTGGCTGGCCTCCCCTTTCTAGCCCTTAACAATAAAAAAATTTACATAAGTGTTGGTTGTACCACGCAAAACATCTTAGGTCAATGTCATCAATTTTCAATTTAAATTGGCTAGATGAACGATATTAACAAATTTGTAAAAGGTTTATGATGAAATTGACTAAATTAAAATTTATATGATTGAATTTATACAAGTGCAGTAGGTTGACGACTATTTTGGTTATTTTCCTCATCCTTTGAGACTACTAGGGACACATGCCTCATCATCATTTGGTCAGCCATTAAATGTCCAGGTTATATCATGGGACGATCATGGGTCATGTCACATTGCATAAGCAAAATGGCGTACTCGTTTAGCCACAACTTGCTCGTAACTGTCATTAATTATAATTATACGAAGTGATCATATATTTGCTAGACTTTTATTGCTTATATAAAACTGAGAGACGGATTTTTAATCATAGTAAAATCTATCCAATAGAGTATTTAATGATACTTAGGCACATGGCCCTGCTTAAATGGCCAGACGGCTCACATCTCATATCTTACACTTCCAATTTTTTTAATCAACCCTCATTTTCTTTAATCATTAGCATGTTGAATCCAATGAATAAATTTACAAGAATTAAGAAAATAGAATGATTACAAGGGCGTCTGGACAATCTTTTCCTATGATTGGTCCACGACGAATGATTGATTAACCTGGTGATCTTTTTGAATGGTAGTATAATCGATCCAGACTTTTAAATGCGCAGATAAGGGTAGACAAAATCTTCATAAGTACTGAATTGGCATTTGTAAAGATGAATGTGATCCATTTCGCTTGGTCTATCAACATCCAAATGGTGATCGACCATTAATGTGGGCTTAAGGGCGAATCCTTCGTTTCATTCCAAAAGCACGGATTTCTTTCCTTGTTAGCAAATTTCTGAAGGAGTTGGCAAATGTCAAAAAGATATTGGCAAGAGAAGGTATCGATCACCTAATTTCCGGTCATTTATTGGTAACTTACCAACGCTGTTTATGAAACTACCGACTTTTTTTAAAATCTTTTACCAACTTTAAGTTTTCTTTCATACCAACCCATTAAGTTTTTCAAGTCTTGTATGCCAAGGGGGACGTTACATCATTCCGCATTTCTTATCCACAATAAATTTTGTTAACTTCATATCAAATATGATGTATTTTACCCAACAACGTGAACTTTCTAAATTCGAAGTCTTTACGTACGTCGATTTGTGATGATGTAATCTTTTTCCATGTGCGTGTTAATTATACTTAACATTGATTAGGATGTGCGTAAAAAGTCAGTTTCGCATGCATTCGATCCGTGTGAGTCCATTACATCTTAATCACTAAATGATGGGATTCGCAACATTTAGGGCGCGCATGATAACAATTCTGTTCCAGAAATAATTTCTGGAACAGAAATAGATTTTTCTATTTCTGCCAGAAACGAAAATTTTTTGTTTCTAGTTTTGAGCCAAAATCTATTCTGAAACAGATTTTTATTTCAGAAATAAAAAAACAGATTTGCATTGCCAAACGAGTTTCTGTTCCAAACCTATTTCTGGAATAGGTTTGGAACAGAAATAGAGAAATAGAAACGTTGTCATGCGTGCCCTTAATGGCCGAGAACCACTCCAGGGTGGTGCCCACCGCCAGCCTCCCTAAGGTCTGTCCCCAAGGTGTGATCCGGTCGTTTTGCTCTCGTCCTCAAACTCCTGTCGAAAGGCAACCACCCCAAAATTTTGTCCCTCTTCTTTGAGGCCGCTCTTGAACGAATTCATCCAAATCATAAGAAGATTCTAGTCTGTAAATTGATGGTGACCATGTTTTAAATTTCGATTGAAAGTGCCATCCCCAGGACATTAAAAAATGTGATCGCCAAATTATGAAAAAACAAAACGACCGTCACCACCACCACCGCTAAGATATTGTTCAGGGAAAATGACAAGTTGCAGTGAAGATTGAAAATGAGAAGGTGGGAAGAAAACGATTGATATTATGAAAAGGACAAGTTTCATGAAACCCTCATAACTTAAGGAAAAGACGCGCTTTCTATTAAGCCCACATTCACCTTATTATATGAATCACCTATGCCTTATTGCCTTAATAAACTTTAGGCATGCTGGCTGATTCCACTGAATATTGCAAACATTATGTGTTGGTTCTTCGAGGACAGATAAGATATTTTGTTGACCTTAAAATCTTATTCTACATTCTTACGCAAGGTTAGCCATGCGGACATTTATTATTTCGTTGTTAGACTAAATACTCACTGGATTTCTTAGTTTTGGGAGACAGGCTCGGCTGTTGTGACTTTTTGGTTCATTCGTCATTTCTAACAACATTGATGTGGATGGCTACATAAAGCTTTAGAAATTAGCTATCTATCCAAATCAACAATGATAAGCATGGGTTTTGTGACCAAAAAGTTACTCAGCCTGTACATAACATGTCATATATGGTGTGCTTGTTTCATGGACAACTCCATGCTTAAAAAAAATGCTTTTTGGAAAATCATTTTTCGGGAAAATAATTAGTTTTCTTTTATTTGGTGATATATGACTGAAAATATTTTTTGGTATTTGGATCGTTTGAAAAATATTTCAATCTCATAAATTTATCTTAGGCAAAAAGATATATGAATTTTTAATTTTTAAAATTTTTCTCCTACCTCATTTGTCCCGGTCCATGGCGGGGCTCGGCCTCGCTTGATACTCATGAGTGTTGAAGAAGTTTGTCTCTCTGAATGTTTTGACTCTGACAAAACTTTCCTTTTCTATTCAAGAATTAAGTTAACACATTGAAATTGCTTTTGCAGAGATGAGTTTGTGAAAAGAAGCTCATATAGATCCAGATCTGATGTTCAGACTCAAGAGAGAGATGTCATGTATCTACTTCTAAGTCTGTAGAAGTAAAGGTGTTCAGATGAAAGAGGAATTGTCTCTGAAGGATGAGCGTTGTCTCTGAAGCCTTCAGATGAAGAAGAGTTCCGTTTAAAGACTTCAAGGAAGCTGCATCTGAATACCTATGGGCTAGAAGATTTATGTGACTCATCAGTAAGGATCCTCAAGAAGCAAAAGTCGTTACTTAATTCTGAAGTGAATTAGAGGAACTTCAGTTGTAAACTGACTCTGAAGTATGTTCAGACACAATTTCAGACTCAGTCTTATAAGAGACTCTGAAGACCCACGTATGGCAGGTTTCCAAGACGGCTAGGATATCTATGGAAGTTTGTATGATTTGATTGACTGGATTCTTGTCTCATCAAATCAGGAGAATATCTACAGTGGATGACACCTTCCATATACAAAGAATATTGAAGATTGTATTGACTCTACTTATGGAAAGCTGAAGTCTCAGTTGTATGGGCGACTGACTCTGAAGCGTTCAGACTCTGTTACAACGGCTAGAAGATCTTCTCTGATACAGTCTCCGTTAATCAAGGTTGATGACGATCAATCAATGATTGAGGAGCGATCCTTGGGACATCTTGACCAACGGCTAGTTCAAGGTTAGAGGAGTATAAAAGAGGATCAACGAAGGCGATTGGGTAAAGTGACGAACTAAAAATTCAAAGCTTGAGCGATTCAACTTGCGATTATTCTTTTGTACACGAGAGACACCACTTACATGTGTTGAGAGGCTATTGTGTTATTCGTGTGAGAAGCATACAGATTCTTGTAATCCTCAATTATATATAGTGGAAATCAGCCTATCGGCTGTCAGCGTGGGAGAGTGGACGTAGGCTTGATATAAGCCGAACCACTATAACTGTTGTGTGCAAGTTTCTCTATCTCTTAACTATGATCTTTGTGTTTTGCACGCCAGCCTTAGCATTCAGAATCTGCTTGCTCAGAAGTTGCATATTTGCATTCAGATTCATAATTTGCTAACAATTAGAATCTCTAATTTCACTTGTTCAGATTTTGATTCTACATACATTTTGATTTGATTATTAATTCCGCATCATATCATTAAAATCTCTTTAAATCACCTATTCACCCCCCTCTAGGTGATATTGCTAGATTCAACAATGAGGTGGAGCCTCACTGGTCAAGCTCGAGCTCACCAAGCCTCGCCGGCCTCGGGTGAGGTCGCCGGCGAGTTTGAGCCTTGCATGCCTGCACCTGTTGCCTTTCACGGCCATTGCGAGGGAAAGGGAAAAAAAAAGAAAAGAAACAAAGAAAAACAAAAAGGGAAAATAAAATATTAAAATAAAAAATGAAGTTGCTAGCCTGACAGTATTGTCAGTTATTTCTGACCACACGATCTCTCAATTAATAAGTATTTTATGCAAAACACATGATGATAGCGTATGGATCTATGATTGAGATTGTATTGTCATAACGATATTGTTAGGAAAATCTATCCTAATAAAAAATTCAAAAATTCAAAAGGAGCAATTCCGAAAAGTGTTTTCATTCTGATTTTATGCATGAATATATTTGTTGACCGGAAAATATTTTTGGTTGACTTGTCATTTTTGATGATTCAAAACGGGTGAAAGTTCGGAAAACAAATTCCCTGAAACCACGTTCGCTCAAACAAACACTGCCTTAGTATGCGTGTCTTGGTCAGTTTTGCAAGCCATGTAACAAAGGCACTTACCGTTATATTAACTAGCATTCCAAGGAGGTAAAGTTGTTACACGATTCTTGATCTACCTCTTAAAAGACTCATAAATATAACTAGTACTTGAAGGAGATAGACTTTTGGAAATACAAACAGTCAGGATGCGTTTACAGAACATTAACTACATATCGGAATACGAACATACTCTTGATAAATCCAGCTAGTTTTGAATCTACAATAAAAACTCTTGACTCTTGCACCAATCTTGGGAAGTTGAACGGATGTCGACGTTGACATCAACATCGATTTCGGAATACCAATATTGACAGCCTCTAGTTACCGACAACATTATGAATTTGGTTCAATTGCTAATAATTACCTCATATGATATAAGAAGAATAGAAAGCTTCATGATGATAGTTTTCTTGTTTCTAGTAGTGGCATTATATCCATGGCCAAATGTGATGATTTGTACAAGGCTTGGCAGCATCCGAACCACTAATTTGTTTAGTTCAATCTCAGGTAGGCAAATCTGTGATAACTGGAGACCCTTGACTTGAGCTGTTGCGTTTCTTGAGTTTCCATGAAATCCTCTATCATTTGCTGTAAGATTCTCCCGCTTTCTTTATTTCTGTCACTTGCTTGTTGTCTTGCAACACATAGTTCCATCGAAGCGCTTAGCTAGTTATTATTTGACAAAGAGGAGGATTTTAAACAGTTCATACTAAGGAATGTGGGAAATACTCTTGGTTTAATTAGGGTTAGCGTGTCCAAAGGATTTTTTTTCTCAATGATTGACAAGTCGATGATAGTTAGTGCTAACCATAGAATCGTGTCTTTCCTTTTCTAATCACGCGCAGCATATGCCATATGATATGCTATTTAATAATATTGTTTGAACCCCAAGCAAAGTTGTTTTCATCTATTCCCCAGATGAACACATGATGCACGACGAAATTTTTCCGTCCGTAAATCTCTGAATTCCCACTTCTTCTTCTCATTAACGTTTGAACCCAACTCTCTCGATTTGGTGAGTATGAATGGCATCTTGTGAATAATTAGGTGTGATTTGGTCTGCTGAACTTAATATAGGTGTTGGGGGACATTCTCTTGCGGTTTGTTGTTATGGATACATTATAGGGAAAAGATAATACCCAAATAAAAAACATAATTTCGGTGTCTAGGTACTCAATCATAAAGAATAGAAAACCTTTGACAAATTGGATAGCTGAATGGGACAAATTTATGTACGTTTTTACATCTTTATTCATTTAGAGGAAAATGAGATGAATTTTAAGGCATTAAAAAATTGTTGCTTCTCTTTATGGTTATGATGGGGTTTGGCCAACTCTCCTAAATGAGTTGACAATGTCTTTTCCAACTGTTACGATTAGAAGATATGAGTGACAATATTGGGGTGTGGTCTATACTCTCCATTAATAGGAAGACATGAACCTCTCGGATGGCATCTATAGTTTGGGCCCGTATTTTATTGGTAGTTTGAACTTGGATTCATGAATAATTATTATTATTTATAAACTTTTTCTCTTGTAATCAAAATTTTTAATAGAGATGTATGAGATGCTAATTATAGTGGAATCCTCTACTGGATGTAGTCCTAGTTTATGAATAAACAGGGATAAACCTTGCATCTGGATTTTTCTTTCTCGTCTTTACTCTCTATTTGTTGTGTTTGTGCTCCTAATCCTAATAGTCAGTAAGGCCACTAATTAGGTAAATGCTCTACTTAATCAAAGCTTCGAGACTTTTGATTGGCGTCAGAGTTGTAAATCGTTTGTGATCGCTACTAAGAAATCCTTTTAGAGAAACTACCAACATTAGGTGCATAACTAATCAGTATCATCCCACATCGGTTGTGAATGGGTCTTGTATGCTATTTATATTCATGTGATCTCCCTCTACCTATCAGCTTAAGCTTTTTTTTTTGTTGGACTTTCTAACGGTTTATACTGAATTGAAATGCATACAATAAATTTAAGACTGAATTGATTATTTTCCCTAATGAAAGGAATTATAATCATTTAGTCATAATCATTTACAGATGGATCTCAATCCTAAATTAAACCCAAACCCACAAGAATCAATCACAAGGAGAAGTTTTCTCACACGTTCAATTCTTTTGGATAACGATTCTCGATACTCTAGTCTCTAGCGGATTTCAAACATGTCAAGCGCACTCATTATATACCAGAGACCAAACTCAAGATCATATTTACATGCAAAAAAGCACTAGCCCTTCTTTGACAACAACATAAGACTTCAACTTCAATAATACAAAGAAGTCCTGCGAGAAACTCATGTACTTTTTTGCATCACCACACCCCACCTCCACCCCCAAACCTTACTGCACTTGCTTAACGAGTACTTCGAGCAATCG